>OY992895.1:9142464-9422464 GCA_963921405.1 Cepaea hortensis
AGATCACCCTCATTTTTTTTCCGCACATTCTTTGCAGGACATCGCTGTCAACACCAGCATTTTACCGCTGTTGTTGATATCGTGGCAAGATTACGCTCAGTAGTTTGCCATTGCTTTCTGAGCGGCCTTCTCACTTATCCCTTAAGTCACCAACGCGACGAGAACCGCTACAAATGCTCGCGCGCTGCGAGACACTACGTGGATAAACGGAATTACGGAGAAAGTCGTCTAATCCCTCGGCCAGAGAGACTGGCTCACCCTAATTACAGATTGATATATTTGTCTATGCTTGCTTGCTTGTGTTCGTTGGCTTGAGCTCCAACGCGAAGTCCTGTATGTCGGATGAAGGCATACTGTTGTCCAACATCAGTGTGATGTCATACAGGACCTGAGTTTTGCGTGAGTATCCGTTGTCCCATGTCTGGCTTATTGGTGTGCAGACTGGTGGTTCCTCGCCGTACAGGCAGACACTCTCCGACTTCGGAGGAATCGGCGATCCTACTGACTTTAGCCAGGACTCCGAAGGGACCTGTTGCCCAGGATGCTCGACGAGGACGCGTCAATAGGTCTTGGCCAGTATATAACCCGGCCCTGGTGCCTTGGAAACACCTCTGCGTCCCGTATATTTGTCTATAAAACCTGACATCCTCTCTACATTATCTGCTTCCGCTTGAAGCGACTGACGGCTCCATTTCTGTGTTGGTTGACTGTCCTTCTTTGGCTACTCGCAGGGTAGCTTGACCCCGTCGGACTGGATGTCCTTGCAGTCTGGTCAAAGTTATAGAATAGCATCCTTCCCTTGACTCATTTACTCTTCCCTGAGGGAGTTCAGAATGCCAACCTGGCCCACTGCTCGTCAACTTCCTACAGCAGCCATTGCCGGCAAGCCTACCTGTCCATTTGTTTCCTATGACATCAGCGTGTCCTGGCACAAACATGAAACAGATAAGTCAGTCTTAATGTCATGAGTGTGGGTTGGTCACGGTTTCCATATGGTGATATATTCACCCATACACCGGACATCGTTATACGCTTGATTTCTGTGCGCATGCATTTTGGATATATTTATGCATCCACGATGGACAATTTACCCGTTGTTTAGGCGTGTGCCAAAGCGTATTTGAGTGTAGGTGGAGAAGATGTTGACTGCACCACTCGCTCATACACTGAGAGCATACGTGTAGAATGGTGTTTGTCCATCAAGAATGATGGAGACCATTTATTTCATCCAATAGGGTTGAAAGTTTGGAGCCATGAGTTCTAAGATGGCAGAATGACTTGCGCAATGAATTGGATTAAAGTGAGGAAGAAAATTGAAAATTCTTCAACCACGCTCTCTCACCTGAGTTCATCTGAATCCATTGGCAAGACAAGTCAAGACTGGAGACGACTACAGGTATAGTGGATGACCAGGGCGCTCTACGTGGCTTGCCATGATCATTAAGCTCCACAACGCTTTGCTGGTAAACGCAGTCTCGCCCGTTGATTCATCAATGATTTCTTCCTCGCAGTCTGACGAATCCTGTCTTCACATGCTGGGTTATGTATAGAATAGTCTGCATGACTTGTGTGAGGTGTTTCCTCTAATCAGTACTCGATGTAACAGCTGTGTGACATTGATTTCATAGTCACCTCTTTTTATGACTTGTGTGAATGCCTCTAGGCTTGTTGACCAACATCCTCTCTACACAGCATTTCACAACATTCCTTAACGATAACAACACAATGTCTGAAGTCAACTGAACACCTCAAGAAATAACAGAAGTCCGGCACAGTTTTATATCATTTTATTTCCATTGTCTGCTATTCACATATATCACTTTCACCGTTATTAATTTCTACTATTACAAGTAGACTTCTGGAAATAATTATTGTATTAAACTCAACTCAACTCAGAATGCCGTAACTCAACATGTGTCGAGCTCGCCATTTAAATACACAACGGGGTCACATACGATTCGTCCATCCGAAGAGATCTGCCCCGAACGGTCACAACGGCCCACCCGAACAGATCGTACCCTTATGGTCGCGATGCAGTCCCAGGACTAGACTTGTCCCATATTCCCGGATGTCCCCAAGCAAAATGACATTTACCTGAGCTACAGGCAATATTACATCTACCTGAGCTACAGGCAATATTACATCTACCTGAGCTAATTATAACTACCATGTCAACATTAGTTTTAGTGAGGCATGTATTATTGAATATTGCGCATTTTCCATGAGTTTATAACGCATATTGTTTCTTTGGTTGTCGTCGGTGGACGATTTTTAGATTCGCAAGTGATGTATGAATGAAGTAATGCACGAGCGCAGAGACAGAAGAAGAGAAGAATTGTCAGCCGAGCTTGTGTGTCCATGTATGAACCCTTTGAAAAAACACAGTTCTTTCGTTCTTTCGCGGGACCCCACATGTGTCACGGGACGCCATCTGTTTAACGGGACCCCACATGTTTCACAGGACCACACATTTAAACCCAGAGTCACGCTCCTGTGTTGTCTTCTACCAAAGACCCTCAAAGGCCATGGCACTAAAACTTCCAGATTCAAGCCATGCTTTCTGCCAGGCCATCTCGATCTTCTTAGCACGCTCATGGATTCCGCTTGGGTAAAAGTCTGTGTCTCCAGCCATTGCCCTCTGGCCCAGTCCATCTCAATCTTCTCACAGAAGCAGAAGGCAACAGTCTCTTATTTAAAATCCGGAAAGCTTTACTGTCTCAGAAAGTCGAGTGTGGGATAAGTGGAAAGTCTGTTCCAACGTCTCCAAACTGGAAGGAGAGTGCAAACTGACTGCAGGAGAAAGACCTCCGGAGTCATGACCCGGATGAGTCCCATCCCTAGAAAGTGTTGGGAAGATTCTTTTGTCTTCGCATATTCTTTACAGAACATCGCTGTCAACATCAGCATCTTTCAGCTGTTTGTTGATTTCTTGGCAAAATTACGATCAGCAGTTTGCCATTTCTTTCTGAGCTACCGCCTCACATAACCCGAAAGTTACCGACGCAGAGAAAACCGCTACCGATTCTCACGCAACGTCACGATACTCACGAGAGTATACGGGATTATGGAGAACGTCGTGTAACCCCTTAACCAGGGAGTCCGGTATTGGGAAGATAATAAGTCGAAATATTCGGCGAAGGGAGGCACTTATGATTATTGGGAGTATCCTGTCGTTCTTGCTCGGAGGCTTGAATTTAATCACAATGTCATCATTATCATCATCAAATGCCTTGCTGGCTGGCTTCGGCGATCACGTACCTTGACAAATTGTGACCTCCGAAGGCATGGGGTAAATCGTATGTTGACTCCCTTCCGTGCCATGACACAAGACTGTGCAGTTTTTTTCTTTTGTAAGCTTCTTTCTTATTCTTTTTATAATTATTCGCAGTAACAGCGGTGTGTACCGTCCATTGACTATATCATCTTGTCCCATCAATATTGCACCACTCCTTGATTTTAAACATCCAGTAATAGTTCGTGTTTTTCTACCTATTATTGTATTCATTTGTTAATACATGGAAGTGAGTATTTTCCCTAGTTTGTCCTAATCTCCATGCACTGTTGATTCAGCCAGACCCTTTTAACCACTTTGTGCCACCGGCTTCGGGTGGAAGAACGCAATTGGGAGGGTACAAGCCTTATCCTGGTGCGAGGAAATGCAACCTAAAGACAAAATGTCCTGGCAGGGCAGACCAAGCCCTAAGCCTTGGTTGGCAGCTGGTTTAGGATCGAAACTCCGACAGGCGGACAGCTAGAGCATTGCTTTGCTGATCCGGCAGCATCTACAGCTTGTCTTGTTCCAGATGTAGAGGTGTTACCTTTCCTCTGGAGTGAACTAGGCAGGCCGAGAGAGGCATCATGCTGCATAGGCAACGCATGGTCTCTATATTTTAGCCCATGCTTTGTAGGGGACTAATCAGAGAATTGCTTTTTGCGGATGATGCTGCAATAACGACCCACTCTGGGGAAGAATTACAACATCTACTATCTGCATTCTCCAATGCTTGTTCTGAATTTGGTTTAACAATTAGCAAAAAGAAGACACATATAATGTCACAAGGTGCACATGGGGTACCATCAATCTTTATTGACGACGCCGAACTGGAGATAGTAGACCACTTTACATATCTAGGATCAGTGGTAAATAGCAAATTATCCCTAGATCAGGAAATCAACATCAGGATTGGTAAGGCAGCAACAACAATGAACAATCAATCAATCAATCAATCATGTGCCATGCCGGAAAGCGTGGGCGGTCATGACTCGCCATTTCACTCGGTCACCAGTGTCGTGGATCAGCTCAGTGTTCCTGTCTCTTCCATGCCATGTGGCCAAGCCATCCAGGTATTTTCCTCTCGGTCTTCCTCTTGGTCTGTTCCCTTCAATCTTGCCAATTGTCACTAAGTTCTCCAATCCATTTCTTCTCATAACATGTCCAAAAAATGTTGACTGTCTACGTCTAATTTCTCTAATCAGTTTACGGTGTTCATTTGTCTCCTGTAGTACTTGGTCATTGGTTTTTCTTTCTGTCCATAGTATTCTTTCATTTTCCTCAGAAACCACATTTCTGCAGCCATCAGATGCTTTTCAGCTTGACTGCTCATTGTCCAAGTTTCATATCCATACAAAAGAACAGGCTCTATGTATCACCTCAACACTCTTTTTCTCGTTTCAATTGACATCTTTTTATTGGTCAGAATGTTTTTCATCTTGCTAAAGGCTACTTTCGCCATGGCGATTCTTGTTCTAATCTCTTCAAGGCATCTCCCATCAGATGTTCTAACTGTTCCAAGATAATTGTACCGATTCACTTGTTGAAGAATATTTCCATTTACTTGTATATTACATTGTGGCACTTGTGGCAACAATGAACATGTTAGCAAAAAGAGTCTGGGAAAAAGAAAGCTTACTGCCAAAACAAAATTCCTCGTCTACCAAGCCTGTGTCCTCAGTAATCTTCTTTATGGCAGTGCAACCTGTACAACTTACTCACGCCAAGAGAAACGTTTAAACAGCTTTCATATGCGGTGTCTGCGAAGAATATTTGGTATTAATTGGCAAGACAAAATAACAAATACTGAAGTATTGGAAAGATCAGGTTGTGTGACGGTGTGTTCCATGCTCAGTCTTCGTAGACTTAGATGGATAGGACATGTTAGGAGTATGGATGATGGTAAAATACCAAAGGACATCTTTTTTGGTGAATTACAGATGAGTAGGAGATCTCAGGGTCGGCCTCTACTACGATACAAAGATGTGTGTAAGCGGGACATGATTGATACAGGCATTGATAATGCACATTGGGAGCAAGTCGCAGCTGAACGTGTTGCATGGAGGGCAACTATCAGAAATGGAATAAAGACAAATGAGAAAATGATTGCAGATAAAGCACACACAGAGCGTGAGAGACGTAAGATGGTGCATGGTGGTGGAAATGACCATGTTTTAAAAGGCATCCACTGTGGACACTCATTTGCAGCACGAATAGGCTTTACCAGTCACACTCGCCACCGCCATGGGTCGTAGTTATTAAGCCTTTTTGAAGCACAATGTACCAAACTATCGTCTGTCAAGACGGAAAGGTGCCAATATACATGGAACGTGAGTATTTTCCCTAGCCTGTCCTAATCTCCATGCACTGGTGATTCAGCCAGACTCTTTTAACCACTTTGCATTTTTTTTTCTGTATGTATTGTATTAGATTCGTATTTATCTTGCTTTTTCTTACTTCTTTCATCCATCATCCACAACATTTCATGTGTCATCCATTTTTTTTTCATTTTTTTTTTTTGCAATTAGATGTGTAAGGGAAATTATTTCTTTTGATGTATACTGGACTGACTCCTGCAACATATCCTAGTGTTCACCAAAATCTGTATTATCTCCATGGCATTATAACTTTACAGTAGTATCGTACCTTTCTCTAATTTCTTTGTCTGTTTCAAATAATGTTAGGTCTAACTTCTTTGGGGTTTTCTTTTTGGTCTTAAATCTTAACCTGGGACGCAGAGGTGTTTCCAAAGCACCAGGTCCGGGTTCCATACTGGCCAAGACCTATTGACGCGTCCTCGCCGAGCGTCCTGGGCAACAGGTCCCTTCGGGGTCCTGGCTAAAGTCAATAGGATCGCTGAATTTTCCGAAGTCAGAGAGTATCTGCCTGCACGGCGAGGAACCACCAGTCTGCACACCAATAAGCCAGACATGGGACAACGGATACTCACGCAAACCTCAGGTCCTGTATGACATCACACTGATGTTGGACAACAGGATGTCTTCATCCGACATACAGGACTTCGCGCTGGAGATCACAGTCAGCGAACACAAGCAAGCAAGCAAATCTTAACCTCATCTTTCCTTTAACTGGCACATGGTCACTATGTCCATCTACTCCTGGTGAAGTTGTTGCTGCTACTAAACTGCTTCTGGTTGATTGATTGATTGATTGATTTAGGAACCGATATCACATCATTCGGGGCATTCCAATAAGCGCTACTTCCCATAAACGAAGAGTTCCAACACTAATAGTACCAAACTGCATCTGAATCTCTTTCTAATCAGTGAGTCAGCGGGATCAGCGGAAATGGACCGAGCCATATGGGATAAAACCCGGTGCGATGAAGTCGACCCTGTCGACTTTTAAACGACTTTTTTTTTCTAATCAGTACGTAACCAATTTGATTGTGAACCAGGTGTTACCTATCATTTCTTGGTATTCTGCCCATGCTGTTAATCTATCACCTCTATCATTCCTAGAACCCAGGTCATTGCCACCAGTATGACAGTCATTTCAAAATGTTTACACTGGCCCACCGTCATGTCTAATTCATTATAAAATATATTTATATCCTCTTACTGTCAGCTTTTGGCGCATATGCGTGTGTTATGTTAATATCCAGAGATTTTTCAAGGAGGGTCACTAATAATACTCCTGAGATTGTCCAAAATCCATTAACCACCCCCCACCCCCACCCCCACCCCGAACTCATTTGATCCAAAATTATGCCAACACCCCTTTTGTAGTCCTTCCTTCTTTAGTAAAGTATTATTTTTGTAAGTATTTACATACTTTTATCACGCTCCAGGCCACCGCATATTACGATACATATTACAATAACAACAAATTGTTATTATGCATATGGCAAGAAATCATAAACCTTTACTTCCCATATTTACATCCTTGGTCTCTAACGGCATATGTAAATTATCAGAACAACAGGCTAGCAATACGTTGATTAATCACTACTTTTGTGAACAATTATGTCTTAACGGGTTGTGGACTGACCACAATGAAAGTAACAAAACTAAGTACAAAAATAGAGAGGGATATAACAAAGTAACAGTTAAGGGACGTTACTCGAAATAAAATAAATGTATTATGTAATTTAAATAAATTTAGAAGATGTCATTGTCTATGATATCTTTCTTACGTTAATTAGCAACGAGTAAATTCAGCATAAATGACAAATAATGAATAAATGAATATTCAATGATTATGAAAAAATGATGAAATTATTTTTTAAGCGTAAAAGTTAATAACAGTCTTTTCTATTTCTTTGCAATACATCATTATATGTTTTTATACTCTTGGCAGGAAGTTGTTTTCGGGGTGTTGACTGATATTTTTGATCGTCCTTTACTATGGGACGCAAATTACAATGATTGATTTATCGATTTAGGAACCGACATCACATCATTCGAGGCATTCCCATAAGCGCTCCGTCCCCATCCTCAGCAGCCAGCGAAGAGTTCCAATACTAATAGTACCAGTAGGAATCTGATTATATGGCTGTCTAGCCTTTCCTCTGAGCGTCGATCGTCGGCCAGATCCCCTTTTCACCCCTCGCTGTCGCATTCTTGCCAGACCATGGTGATCCATTTGCTCCTCCGAGGTGGACACGTGCTCCCACAAGGCCGCAACCACGTCTGCCTTATCATGCATCAATACTCCACCAAGTTTTGCAGAGCCAGCCAACCTGTCCGCTTGTTCATTCCCCAGCCCACCAGCATGCCCCGGAGAAAAGATCCAGACGTCGATTGTCACCCGTGACTTCAGAAGCGAAGCAAGCCACTCTGCACGAAGCTTGCCTGTCCCCACCCAACTCAGCATGCTTTCTGAGTCAGTTACAATCACGACGTGTGTGTATCGTATTCTCCATCCAGCAGAAAGCTGCACTGACCGCCTCCACCTCCATTCTTAAGCTAGATGTTGTGGTATCATATGCCAGGCTCTCCTGCACCAAACGTCGACCATTAGCTTTTGCTAAGAACCCCAAGGCACTTCTCCTACCCCTCAACACCGAACCATCCGTGTATATAATCACATCACCCGTACTAGCATTATCCTGAATTAGTTGCTGGAGTTCTACTTCCGTTGCCCCTGCTGACCACTCCCTGCACACTTGGCTCAATGTGATTATAACTCTGCACAAGTATGACTGCTCCGCTGGCACTCTGACCCACTCCTCTCCCCGCCTAATGTTCTCCAAGGGGCACACCTGTCTGATCGTATCCTCGGCCTGAGCCATCCCTGATTTCCCTCTTATCAATCTCTGACCCTTAACTTCGTCCAGCGCCTCATGCAACGGGTGATCAGTGTATGCAGCTACTCGGAGATATGCCTTCGCCTGCATCACCTTGTGCCTACCAGCAACAGTCGGCAAACCAAGGATGTAACCCATACACACTACTGGGGTATCTCTGGTGCATCCCAGAATGACCCGCAAAACTTCGTTCTGTATGCGCTCTAATTTCACCAACTGACTCTTTGAAACAGTGAGCAGTCCTAGTCCACAATCAATCACTGAGAGGATCGAGTGCCGGTATATTGTGAAGAACATTCTCTGCTCTGTGTCCATTGCAGCCATAGATTTAAGTGCATTGATTCCCTTTTGAGATCTTGTCACAACCGTCTCCACATGGTCCTTGAAGGACAAACTCCTGTCAAATGTGATTCCCAAATACTTCAGTTTGTTCTCTCTGTTATCGCTTCTACTATCTATCGTGAGGCTTGGGACATCAGCTCTCACAATCCTGTTGTCCAGAGAGCACCACAAAACAGCTCCTTTTCCGGGTGGATGACAGCACCCATTTCAGTGCACCAGTCAATCACTTTGTCTACTGTCGCCTGTAGCTCCTAGGCTATTTTCTCCCTATCTCTCCCCTGCCTATATGCAAGAATATCATCTGCAAATGTTAGTATCATTCCAACTCCTGGTGCTTCTAGGTTTGCAATCTTTCTTGTATACACGTTAAAGAGCACCGGTGATAGTGCAGATCCCTGTGGCAGTCCCGGGGTTAAAATATATGGCTCTGAGGTCCATACACCCAGACAGAGAGCAACGCTACGAGAATGCAGGACGGCTGCTATCCAGTTCATCAACCAGGGATTGACCCCCTTCTCCATAAGTGCGGTCATCAAAATATCATAGCGAACTCTATTGTACGCATCCTCGAGATCAAACGTTGCCACCATAGTTTCCTGTCTACTCTGGAACTCCTCATAAACATCAAAGGCAAAGGTGGCTGCATTTGACCAGGTATCTTTTCCTGGCCTGTAGCTCCCCAGGCCTCTAGGAAGAAGCTTCCTCCTTTCCAAAAAATCCTGCAGCTTAACAGCGACTATCTTCTCTAGAACCTTCTCAAATGTATTTTGAAGGGTGATGATCCTAAAGCCGCTAAGCTTTGAACGATCCTTGAATAGTTTTGGGAGAGGGATGAGATAGCTATTTAACCAATCCTGTGGTACTGATGCTGTTCTAATGCTCTGGTTAAAGCAGTTGGTCATCTCCTTCAGGTCTACATCGCTCAAAACCTTCATGTGGCCATACCTAACACCACCGGGAACTGGTGCCGTGTCTTTTGCCTTTTTCAAAATATGTTTAACATCTTCAACCTGTATGATGTCTTCATAATGCATATTCTCCATTGCGCCAGATAATTCCTCTCTAACTGCATTCCTGGTAACCGCATCATTATGAATGGTCTGCTCTAAAAATCTCTGGAGAAACACCTCCCCCTTCTCTTTGTCTGTTGTCACACGTACACCAGCCTCTTTATAAATGGATCCCACTATCATAGGCCGATCATTTTTTGCATTTGTCTGTGCAGTTTCCAGAATTTTCACTATGTTTTATCACCTCCAATCTCCTTCATAAAACATTCCCATTGTACTTTCTTGGCAGCACATCGCTTGAAAGCCTCCACCTTTTCTTTCTTGTCATTTTCCGCTGTGTACATTTTCTCTCGTGAGCTTCGAGGTGTCTGTCGCACTTTCCTTAGCTGCTTCACTGCAGCTTTCTTTGCTTTCCAAGCATTGTTTACTTATGGGTTCCACCATGGGAGCTGCGAGAAAGGAGTTTTAACAGTCCTGTTGTATGCCCTGTGTCTGAGGCGTCCAAGAAGGCTGTCGGCCCACTAATACTGGAAAGTCTTGCACGCTCTCCCAGCCTTAACTTTCCTGGATCAGGACTGAGCTTGGCATGTGATCACTCCCATGGTCATTCAAAACAGTTCACCTTACATCGAGGAATGATGACTGGGAGACAAGTGCCAAGTCAATAGCTGTGTCTGCATCGCCAGGCCTCATTGCCATTCTAAATGGCCTACCATCATTTATGCAGACCACATCGGAGTCCGCCATGGCATCCGCAAGGGAAATTCCCTGACGGTTTTCTCCACTACTATCCAACTCTCTGTTCTTCGCACTGAAGTCTCCACATATGAGTAGCCTATCACCTGGTAATTCCTCCAATTCCTTAAGCCAGTCCCATTATTCCTGTCTGACAAAACAGTCCACTGTGGCATATACATTTATGATGTTCCAACTTAAGCCACCAATCTCCATTTGTATACCCTGGACCTCTCTTGCACTGTGATTCCACTGGCTCAGGTAAAGTACCACATGCTTCACTCCTTTCTTCGCAAGCAGACCTTGCCCATGTCTCTTCTGCCCAGTGGGGTTTATATAACTGACGTACCCAGGGCAATGGTATTTGTCTGTATTTAGCTCCTGGAGCATGAGGACATCAAAATCATATATTAGCCTCTCCAATACAGGACCTCTCTGCCTGACACTACGACAGTTCCAGTATCCCACTATTGCATGGTTGAAACCTAGTCTCTCCACTTTTCCTCTTGTCCTCCTGGCGCCTGCCCTCCTATTTCTATGCCTTCTTCTCATACCATTTCCTCGCCTTCTCTTCCTCACTCTCTCTTCGCTGACCTCTAAAAGATGTGTCAAGCGCAGAGCACGTCCTCCGTAGCTCCGGCGACGATTCACGTGTTTAATTAAATCCATACAAACATCTAGGAAGGTCTGTGTCTCCAGCCATTGCCTTCTGGCCCAGCCCATCTCGATCTTCTTAGCTCGCTCATGGATGGAGTCGTTAAGACAACACGCCTGGGTGAAAGTCTGTGTCTCCAGGCCGGGCTGTTGCCCTTATTAATGCCATGATCTCCATGGTTACACTCGATGCTCCTGGTGAATTAGGATTGTCCTTAAATCGTCTAGGAAAAGACTTATTGTGTTACGTTGACTGCTAGAATTAACTGTTCGTTGTGTGAATTCTTGATGTTGTAAACTCTTCAATATTCGTGTAGATAGCTTGTATGGAAATATCACTGACATATCTATGTGTCTGTTCTTTAAGATGTCCGCGCCCCGAATGACAAGTCTCGCTACCCTTTTTGTAAAGGTTGTTACCTCTTGGCCCTACATGTCCCGTGAACCGTTGAGCTCCTTGAGTGTCATTAACTGTCTGTGATTTATTGTTAACCCTTACTCTTCTTGTCTTGTGGGTTGTAGTTTGTGACTACTACTCTTCTGACTTACGTCCTGTTAACTCTTTTCTGTCAACGACAATCCATACTATCCATGTTTGTAATGGCCGGGTGCGTGCGAAACGGTGAAGTTCAAGACCTAGAGTGCTCTTACCCCGCCCACCATGTCGACTGCATAAACAACATGACGACTCGGAATGGGGAAAAATGTGGCCTTGTTTGGATGACGAATGACTTGTGCGATGAATTGTATTTAAGTGAGGAAGAGTTGTACAATTCGTCGACCATTCTCTCTCGCCTGAGTCCATCTGAATCCAGTGGTAAGACAAGTCAAGACGACTGGAGACGAATACAGGGGCAATGGATGACCAGGGCGCTCTACGTGCCTGACCGCGCTCATTATGTCCCACAACGCTTTGCAGGCAAACGCCGTCTTGCCCGTTAAATCATCAATGATTTCTTTCGCAGTCTACCGAATCCTGTCTTCACATGCCAGGTAGGCATACCCTAGTTCACCGATTGGTTTAACACCGAATCGGCGACCCTCGCCTGGTTTAGCCAGCCTGTCACAGCTGTTTGCCCAGGGGGGGGGGGGGTGTTGTAGCATGCTGACAGCTATTAGGAGCCACAGACGTGAGCTGGATGCCAGGCTTGGACCAGTGGGGAAATGGGCCGTGCAAAGGGCGTGACAGCCATCCTTATCAAAGGCACTACCAATGCCCAACATCCCACACCGCCCCATAGATCATAGTAAATGTCACATCCTCATCATCATTTGCCGTGCCGATAAACGTGAGCGGTCATGTTTCGCCATCTCACACGATCACCAGAGTGTTGCATCAGCTCCGTGTCCTGGTTTCGACCATGGCACGCGGCCAAGCCAATGTTAAACGACTTAGAAAAGAGAGTAATGAAAGGCGCTGTTATTGGTAGAAGAGGCAGCGGACTATCAACACGAAGATGGAAACACGATAGTAAAACACCCTAGGGATGAATATCAGACGGGGGAACTGGGGATAGATCGAGCGTCTCTCTCCTGCAGGCCGTGTTGCATAACCTTTACTGGATGTCGCTCAGTCCCAGCATTTTTTGGCTATTTATGATTTCTTGGCAAGTTTACGTTCAGTAGTTTGCCATTGCTTTCTGAACAACCTGCACTCATACCATTAAATGAAAACCATCGCAAGGCGGTCTGCTGCTAAATCTCCCGCTGTGTTTCTAACGCGGTATGCGGGATTACGAAATCCGCTCGTAACGCCTTCTCCACGGAGCCGCCTCAAAAAATAATCCCCGCCTGCGTTGGGATTCGAACATATTAGCACCGGACCGCCAGCCAAGCTTGCTAGCCATGCGCTACCGGGGCTTCCTTAAATGTAAACAGCATGCGGTACCGTTCTGGAACATATTAGCTCCGGACCGCCAGCCAAGCTTACTAGCCATGCGCTACCGGGGCTTCCTTAAATGTAAACAGCATGCGGTACCGTTCTGGAACATATTAGCTCCGGACCGCCAGCCAAGCTTGCTAGCCATGCGCTCCCGGGGCTTCTTTAAATATAAACAGCATGCGATACCATACTGGAACATCAAAAAAAAAAAGAGTACTGTCACCGCCTCACCTTTAGAGATATTAACTAAAGGGCTGCAACTCCAGCCCAAGGGATAGAAGAGAGTCACTCAAGGCCCGAGTAATCTAGAGCCTTCTAGAAGGACTGGTCATTGAGTCCAGGGTTCCGTGGACACCGATGTGGCCCGCCTATTGCGGGGTCCACGAGGAACTCGGACAGAGTTACCACCCGTGTCGGATTGGGACACGTGTAGACCGGCAGAGGACAGACGGACTTCAGAGAGGCAACAGGGTCTGCCTTAGAGGGACTCAATAGATATCAATAGATATATATATCCATAGGCTAGATAGTTTGCTAGACTGTTGTATGATAACTATGTATTGATGGTAACTATCTGTGATATGTAATATAGCGCGGGATTGTTAACCCACTGCGCCAACGCACTGTATATTGAAATACAATAAATGTTCGATATCATAGCGAACGGAGTTATTGTTGCCTGTGTGAACCCGAGCTCAGATACCTAGATAGGAGCAAGACGATGACAGGCTTTTTGGGGGCTAGTTTTCCGGTTTTGGCATAAAATCAAATGTTACAAAACTATTAATTGCCATGTAAAATCACTAAATGAATTATATCACATTGATTTTTGTACCACAAATTGTTAACTTTACAAATTTAAAAGATTAGTAGCTATCTAGCAATAAAATAGAGTTAATCTGAGTCCCTCAGCAGTGTCTCACCAGTGCCTCAGCAGTGTCTCTCATTATTGTGATTATTGTAAACTATTTTTGACATGACTGTGACATTTTTTTGACTGTTACTAACGTTTTCTCACTCTACGAGCAGATTGTTCCGCGAATAGTGGCGCGTGCAACCTATGTAACCTTTCCAACAGTGGCGAGAGTACAAGACAACATCGGCGAGTTCTGTGATTAAAAGCTAAGTTTCATATCATACCCATTGCAACTCTAAGCTGTACTTCTCACCATCCATCAATGTATCATTTGGTTTCGCATTGATTTGTTTGCATATTCATGACCTTGTAACTAACATAACCTTGCATTTTGATTTACACCTTTAATAAGTAAGGGAGATAACCAAATTTTCTACTCCCCAGCATTTTTTCTAAGGGATTTAACTTTATAAACAGTACCAACAAGTAAACCACAAAATGTCTAGCTTAGATAAATGCATTGAGCAAGGAATAAAATTAGGTTATAAAGAAGAGAAACTGTCAGAATGGGCACAGAAAACGCACGCAGAAAACATTGCCCGTGAAGAAAGAGCGATTGAACGAGAGGAAAAACAACGGCAAATGGAGGCAGAAGAAAAGAAAATGCAAATGCAAATTGAAGAGAAGAAAATACAATTGCAGGCTCAGGAGAAACAGATGGAGCTCGAGGCGGCGGCCAAACAAGCCCAATTGAATGCCGATACACAAATAAAACTAAAACAGATGGAGATTGAGTCGAACGCAGAAATATCTGTGAATAAGCTAAAAAGCAAAGAAGAGGAACAAAAATATAACAAGTATAAAGGCCTCGTGAAGGCGTTCTGCTCAGGAGATTCCATCAGCGCCTACTTGGAAAATTTTGAGTGTTTAATGTCCTACCATAAGATCATAAAATCAGATTGGGCATTCATTTTAATGAGAAACTTAGCTCTTGAACCTTTAAAAGTAATAGAGACCGTGCCACAGGAGATGCGAAAAGACTATGACTATTTAAAACAACGCATTCTCCAACATTTTTCTTTAGATACTGCAGGTTACCAACAACAATTTGCCAAATTATCTCCACAACCAAACCAAACCTTTATAGATTATGTCAGTACAGTCAAAGACGTGTGTACAAAGTGGATTAACTCGGCTAAAACTAACAACAGCCATGACAAACTTAAGGAGCTCATTATTATAGACAAAATAGTTAGCACCATCCCCACACCTTTTGCTAAGTTCTTAAAACAAATGGACTGTAAAAGTATTCAGGAAATCGAATCCAAGGGGAATGCATTTTTTCACAGCAAATAGAGACATTTTTCAGCTAAACATAAGTCACAACGATACAGCAGCAGCAGTAGTGAACACCAAATACTCAAAAAAAAAAAACAGAGAGTAAATTTAAACCGCGCTCAAATGTCAGTAAACTAGTTAAATGCCAATATTGCGGTTTGAATCACGACAGTTACGCGATGTGCGACAAAACGCCTAACTATCCTCACCACCTCAAAATGATGGTGGAAAAGCAGAAGACTAAGCGCAATGCTTACCAGAGAGCGGTCAAATGTTATTTTTTGCCGGAGCTTTGGCCACTATAGTCGCTTCTGTGATGGCCGAAAGTTATTGAAACAGGCCAATGCTGCACTAGTGGAAACGTCGTCAGACGAAGAGATTGAATCACTGAATGAGTGTGATAATCAAAACGACAATGTAAGTGAGCTTGGAAATGCTGTACAAATTATTGACACCATTACAGACAGTAAGTGTAACACCTGTACGAAGTTCCAACTTGACACAACATTACTATGTGGCCACACTATCCCTATTTCAAATGAAACAGCCAACGCTGCTTTGTCATCTACAGGCAAGCTAGTTTTTTCAACAGGGTTTGTAAATAACAAAAAGTGCACATTAATTCGGGATTCCGGCGCAACGCTCTGTGGGATTAAGAAAACATTAATAGATACTAAAGACTACACAGACAAACATGTGACTTGTCGCACATTCTCAGGCACTATAGAGAAATACCCCCTTGCTCTGGTCGAAATTCGAACACCGTTCATATCAGGACAAGTATTGTGCGCTATCCTTGAAAATCCAGTCGCTGATATTATACTTGGGAACTTGCCCAATATACAACCATGCTCTGAAAAGGAAATCAGAGATTGGGAGCATAAAAACGGTATTCACCATACGAACAGCGATGCTACAGAGAAACACCATTCATGCTTGTCTCAAGCTGCCAAAAGACCAAGGGAGACAACCACTGAGGTAATTCAGAAAGAATTCACCGAGGTGTACAATGCAGGGGCGGTCGAATCTGTCAGTGATACGACCAAATTAAAACCTCGAATTGAGGATGCTACCGATCTACCAAATACCAAGCCTGTAGATGTGCAACAAAACACACAACACACAAATGCAATAACACGACAGACAACCCATAAAACCAACACCGACCAACTGCAGGAATCATTAGAAATAATAGCACCAAACTTAACCAACACCAATTTTGCAAATGAACAGAAAGCAGATCCTACTCTTTCACCATACTTTAAATTAGTAGGACTCAAACCAAAATTAACTAAGAACGCATCGTGGACATTTAGGCTACAGAACAACATCTTAACTAGATTTTACACAACAAAGCAGACCACGATACAGCAAGTAGTGTTACCACAAGCACATCGAGACAAAGTTCTAAAAATAGCCCATTACTCCCCTTTTGGAGGTCATATGGGGTACGAAAAGACCAGGGCTAGGGTCCTGACCCAGTTTTATTGGCCAAAGTTTTGCCAAGATATAAAAACCTTTTGTAGATCTTGTGATATATGTCAGAAACTGGTGAAAAAGGGAAAAAACCCTACAGCAGAAGTCCAATCAACGACAACTGCCTCGAGGCCTTTCCAAATCGTGGCAGTTGACCTAGTAGGTCCGTTGAATCACATTTCCAATAAAGGGAATAGATATATTTTTACTCTTGTGGATGTGTGTACGAGATGGCCAGAAATGCTTCCATTAAGATCTATCTCCTCTAAGGATGTGACGGACATATTATTAAATATTTTCTCCCGTTTTTGCTTCCCGGAGAAAATAATTTCTGATAGAGGAACCCAGTTCATATCGAATGCCACCCAATCAGTAACTAAGTTACTAGGCATCAAGCAATGTTTCACCAGTCCCTATCGACCGGCCGCAAATGGTATCTGCGAGAAACTAAATGGGGACCTGAAACATATGCTATCTAAAGTGACAGCTGAAAATCCAGCAGATTGGGACATACTCCTCCCAACGGTGCTGTTCGCATATAGAGAAGTCCCGCAATCAAGTACAGGGTTCTCTCCCTTCGAATTGATGTATGGAGCGAACCCAAGAGGACCTCTCACCATTTATAAAGAGATCATATCACAACCTGTAGATATCCAACTACCCATTTCTACCTATGATTTAGTCACTGACACCAGAGACAAAGTCATACGTTCCTGTATATTGGCCAGAACATCACTACAGGAGAAAAGTTTTAAATACAGGCAGTACGCCAACAGAGGTGCAAAAACAATTGTACTAAATCCAGGTCTGGATATTTTACTACTGCTACCTGACAAAAGAGATTTACTATCAACCTCTTGGCAGGGACCTTTTAAGATCATTAGAAGAATTTCGGAGGTTGATTACGAAATCTCTTTAAATGGAAAGTTGAAAATATTCCATGTAAATATGTTGAAACCATACTATGCTAGACAGGACATTGAGACAAATGAACAGACGCAACGAACTAGTGACAGAGACGAAACGACAATTTCCCAACGGAATGACTCCTCGACAAATTAAGCATCGTTAACGACACACTCTTACGACGACAAAAACGACGAAGACATAAGGACATTACCGACTATCTGTGATATCGACAACGACGACAAATTTTACGACATATTGACAACGATTGATCTCGACGACGACGACAATGACATTGAAGACAATTTACAAACAGTAGCATCTGTAATAAATCAAACAGACATAGACAATACTGAAATCCCTGTACCAATTATGACTGACGACGGGAGTATAAATGACATACATATCTCTGACACTGTGACACAACAACAGCGACAAGACATTTTGACTCTCCTTGACGAGTATAAATCTATCTTTTCTAACAAACCTGGACGCACTGATAAAATAACACATTCAATTGTGCTGACAGATCTGAGACCGGTCAAATGTAGACCATATTCTATTCCTCTCCATTACAGAGCAAATTTAGATAAAGAAATTTTAGAATTAGAGAAGAATGGCATAATTCAAAAATCGATGTCTCAATATTCTTCACCGATTGTCCTGGTGAAAAAGAAGGACCAGACAATCCGTTTGTGCATCGACTATAGAGTATTAAATACAAGAACCACAACGGATGCAGAGCCAATGAACAGCTGTGAAGATCTCATTTTAAATATGGCTCAATCATCCTTATTTTCCAAGACCGACTTAGCAAAAGGATATTGGCAAGTGCCACTACACCCTTCTTCTAGACATATAACAGCATTCGCAACACCCCTCGGTTTGTACGAATGGCTATATCTTCCATTTGGCCTGAAGAACGCACCGGCCACATTTGTTAGATTAACAAGATTGTTATTACACGGAATTAAAGATGTGGTAGCCTATATTGATGATATATGCATCCATTCTTCTAATATGACTTCTCACTTACTTACCCTCAAACAAGTCTTCAACCAAATCTCTCTTTTTGGACTTACTATCAAACCTTCCAAGGTTGAATTAGGCTATACACAAATAGACTTCCTTGGTCATAGAATTTCTGAAGGCAAATTGTTGACAGATGAGAAAATTGTTTCCAAGATTCTTAATCTAGAAGTGCCTACCACAAAGAAACAAATTAGAAGTTTACTAGGTCTTATTAACTATTATTCTAAATTTATTCCACATTGGGCAGAACTCACCTCAGTCTTTTCTGATATGTTAACTAAAGATCATCCATCAAAAATTTGTAAAAGTACCAGCTTAGACGATGCAATGTGTAGATTGAAACATATTTTTTCTAATCCACCAGTCTTACGATTACCCAACATAAATTTACCCTTTATTTTGACCACAGATGCGAGTGCTATTGCAATAGGAGGATGTTTAATGCAGGCAGTGGATGGAGTGAGACACCCGATTCTCTACGTAAGCCGCAAACTAAAGAAGGCAGAAACCCGGTATGCCACAGTGGAATTTGAGGCTTTAAGCCTATTGTTTTGTATATTGAGATTATCTAAGTTCCTCTTGGGTAGTCACTTTGTCGTTCTCACTGACAGTTCGCCATTATTGGTTCTTAACCATGGGTCACCTAAAAACCATCGTTTGAAAAGATGGTGTCTTCTACTTCAAGATTTCGACTTCGAAATCCGCCATATCAAAGGCACGGACAACATTATGGCTGACCTATTATCACGGCAAACGAATGCGCCAGTAGAATGACTCTTAGCACATCGACCATTCGCCATACTAGAAACTGTGATACTTTTAGTCTGTTGCATATAACAGTGTAACTCTACACCTGCTAGAGAACTCTCAGTGAATAGGTTACTTACAACACCCACGAACATGATACTTTAAGAGCTATACTTTAAGACCTATACTGTAAGAGCTATACTATCAAGTGCCCAAGCTCTAGAACGATCCCAGCAAGAAACGTTAACTGTGTTTCAATCAATAATATCAACCAGTGAACTGACTCTGAATACTGTAAGAACACTTTATACGGGACATTGAGAACAATCCATACTTGCTGTGCTACGAAACTTTGCAAACAGCTGGAACAGAACGACGTCGACTACAACACTCAAGAGACAGCCATACTAACTTTAACATTCATGGCATAACACGCTAACGACAGGAGGACAACGCGCACATCATCGTTGGATTTAGTTATTTAATTAATTAATTACTTTAGTATTAAATATGTATTATATTTGCATTATTGAGGTATATAAAATGTGTTAACCTGTAATTTGTACATGTTCTAAGTGAATATTACAGGCGGTTCCATTTCTAAGCTAAAGAACCGTCCTATACACTTGTCTCTATTTAAATTATAACCCAGTTTTGAGTCATCGTACAAAAAGTACGTATTTTCTTAAAGGGCAAATATCGCCTAGTCCATTTTTTCTAAGGGCAATAACACTTACCTCAACTTTAATTATATATTTTAACCAAATACTATTTTGAATGAAAGGTGAGTGAATGACTGCGTGAATGGATTAAATGAGAGAACGATATACCTAGCGGACAAATTGTACGCAAAACGTATTTATTTTAATTTGTCTGCGTCTTTAATGTAAAATTGCATGACTTGTCTAAATTGTTAATACATGTTTAGTAGTTAGTTTAATTTAGTAGTTAGTTTAATATACTTAGTTTAGTAGTTAGGATACATCTAAGCACCACTACTTGGAATGCCTGATCATGTATTGCACACAGTGGAGTAATTCATGATTAAGGTTATCCCAACTCGTGACGCTTGGAAATACGCCACACATTCAGCAAACACTTTACACAAAACTTAAAACTCAACACTATCAATTTAAAATACAGTCACTTTATTAGAATAGCAACTTATTAGTCAACACACTAACAAGCCAACAGGGACACATGTGGTCTGATGGGATAAAATAACAACGTAACTACATATTTAGCATTATACAACATACGAGAGTAAAAGTGTATGGAAATGCACACACAGGTCAAGATTTGAAGGTGTACTTAATTAGCCAGGACTTCGGTCTTGTTAATTCTCTTTAATACGGAGATTAATTGTCTTGGTACCAGTCGGGTACTATGAGAAGGGCGGGTTGTAAATACAACTACTAAAACGTCACGTAACTTCGGTCAGATAGCATTTTTAAGGACACAGGAGACAGAGTGATCTCTTCACCAAATCAGAGAAGTGGTGTATGGGAGAATACATGAGTTTTAATGCCAGTATGTAGATTACCAGGTTACTGTCCACCAAACTACAAACACCAACTTTATGTGATTCGGTGACAGAATTAGAACAGATCTAATTACCCTATAACAAACCATCATATCAGGGGAGAGGGGGGGAATCCTGTCACCGCCTCACCTTTAGAGATATTAACTAAAGGGCTGCAACTCCAGCCCAAGGGATAGAAGAGAGTCACTCAAGGCCCGAGTAATCTAGAGCCTTCTAGAAGGACTGGTCATTGAGTCCAGGGTTCCGTGGACACTGATGTGGCCCGCCTATTGCGGGGTCCACGAGGAACTCGGACAGAGTTACCACCCGTGTCGGATTGGGACACGTGTAGACCGGCAGAAGACAGACGGACTTCAGAGAGGCAACAGGGCCTGCCTTAGAGGGACTCAATAGATATCAATAGATATATATATATCCATAGGCTAGATAGTTTGCTAGACTGTTGTATGATAACTATGTATTGATGGTAACTATCTGTGATATGTAATATAGCGCGGGATTGTTAACCCACTGCGCCAACGCACTGTATATTGAAATACAATAAATGTTCGATATCATAGCGAACGGAGTTATTGTTGCCTGTGTGAACCCGAGCTCAGATACCTAGATAGGAGCAAGACGATGACAAGTACAAAATAAGAGACAACACATCAGTATACACGGCAGAACTAGTAAGAATTATGATAGGACTAGGAATAGAAACATAGTACACCTAAACTAAGTATACTGATGGATTCACTATACACAATACAAGCGCTAGTCCAGAATCCTTTAACCCCTTACCCCCCCCCCCCCCCCAATAGCACTCATTTGATCTAAATTATGCCAACTTTCCCTTTATAGTCCTTTCCTCCTGATTAAAGTATTATTTTTGTAAGTATTTAAATAGTTTCCTTACGCTCCAGGCTACCGCATTTCACAATATATATATATATATATATATATATATATATATATATATATATATATATATATATATATATATATATATATATTAACAACAAATTGTTATTATGCATTTGGCAAGAAATCATAAAATTTTACTTCTTATATTTACATCCTTGGTCTCTTACAGCATATCTAAATTATCATTACAACAGGCTAGCAATGCGTTGATTAATCACTACTTGTATGAACAATTCTGTTTAAACGGGTTGTGGACTGACCACAGTGAAAGTAACACAAATAAGTACAGAAGTACAAAGGGATAAAACAACGTAACAGTTAAAAGACATTGTTCGAAATATAATAAATGTATTATGTAATTTAAATAAATTTAGAAGTTTTTATTGTCTGTGATATCTTCTATACGGTAATTATCATCGAATAAATTCAGCATAAATAATAGATAACAACTTAAGGAATGTTCAATGTTTATGATAAAGATTTTACATTATTTTGTATGCATAAAAGTAAATAATAGACTTTTCTATTTCTTTGCAATATGATATTTAATGTTTTCATCCGTTTAAAGGCAAGGCGGTAATGCATAATTGACGAAATATATTTTTGACCGTCCTTGACTATGGGACACAAATTACAAAAATCTAGGAAGCTCTGTGTCCCCAGCCATTGCCTTCTGGCCCAGCCCATCTCAATCTCCTTAGCTCGCTAATGGATGGAGTCTTTGAGACAACACGCCTGGGTGAAAGTCTGCTGTTCCAGCCTATACCTTCTGGTCAAGCCCATCTGGATCTTCTTAGCATGCTCATGGAGACGTTGAGAAAACACGCCTGGGTGAAAGTCTGTGTCTCCAGACAGGCTGTTGCCTTTGTTAATGCCATGACCTCCATGGTTAAAGCCGATGCTACTGGTGGATTAGGATTGTCCTTAAACCGTCTAGGAAAAGACTTACTGTGTTACGTTGACTGTTAGGATAACTGTTCGTTGTGTGAATTCTTGATGTTGGAAACTCTTCAATATTCGCGTAGATAGCTTGTATGGAAATATCACTGACGTCTCTGTGTGACTGTTCCTTAAGATGTCCGCGCCCCGAATGACATGTCTCGCTACCCTTGTCGCTGAGATTGTTACCTCTGACCCCAACATTTCCCGTGAACCGTTGAGCTCCTTGAGAGTCACTAACTGTCTGTGATTTATTGTTAACCCTTACTCTTCTTGTCTTGTGGGTTGTAGTGTGTGACTACTACTCTACTGACTTAGTCCTGTTAACTCTTTCCTGTCCACGACAGTCCATACTATGCCATGTTTGTAATGGACAGGTGCGTGCGAAACGGTGAAGTTCAAAACCTAGAGTGCTCTTACCCCGACCACCATGTCGACTGCATAAACAACATGACGACTCGGAATGGGAAAAATGTGGCATTGTTTGGATGAAGAATGTCTTGCGCGATGAATTGTATTTAAGTGAGGAAGAGTTGCGCAATTCGTCGACAATTCTCTCTCGCCTGAGTCAACCTGAATCCAGTGGCAAGACAAGTCAAGACTCATTATGTCCTACAACACTTTGCAGGCAAACGCCGTCTTGCCCGTTGAATCATCAATGATTTCTTCCGCACAGTCTGCTGAATAATGTCTTCACATGTTAGATAGGCATACCCCAGTTCACCGAATGGTGTAACGCCGAATCGGCGACCCTCGCCTGGTTTATCCAGCCTGTCACAGCTGTTGCCCCGGAGAGGGGTGGGGGGGGGGCGCTGTAGCATGCTGACAGCTACTAGAAGCCACAGACGTGAGCTGGATGTCAGGCTTGGACCAGTGGGGAATGGGCCATGTAAAGGGCGTGACAGCCATACTTATCAAAGGTACTACCAATGTCCAACATCCCAGACATCCCCTTGACCATAGTAAATGTCACATCCTAATCATCATGTGCCGTGCCGATAAGCGTCAGCGGTCATGTTTCGCCATCTCACACGATCACCAGAGTGGTGGACCAGCTCCGTGTCCTGGTTTCGACCATGGCACGCGGACAAGCCAAGTTAAACGACTTAGAAAAGAGAGTAATGGAAGGAGCGGTTCTTGGTAGAAGAGGCAGCGGACTATAAACACGAAGATGGACACACGATAGTAAAAACACCCTATTGGATAGGGGAACTGGCGATAGATCGAGCGTCTCTCTCCAGCAGGCCGTTTTGCATATCCTTTACAGGATGTCGCTCAACCCCAGCATTTTGTGGCTATTTATGATTTTTACGTAGTTTACGTTCAGTAGCTTGTCATTGCTTACTGAACGACCGGCACTCATACCATTATATGAAAACCAAAGCAAGGCGGTCTGCTGCTAAATCCCCCGCTGTGTTTCGAACGCGGTATGCGGGATTACGAATTGCGCTCGTAACGCCTTCGCCACGGAGCCGACTCAAAAAATAATCCCCGCCTCGGTAGGGATTCGAACATATTAGCTCCGGACCGCCAGCCAGGCTTGCTAGCTATGCGCTACCGGGGCTTCCTTAAATATAAACAGCGCGCGGTACCATACTGGAACATCAAAAAAGAGTACAAAATAACAGACAACACATCGGTATGCACGGCAGAACTAGTAGGAATTATGAAAGGACTAGAAATAGCAACAGAGTACCCCTCTATAAAACTAAGTATACTGACGGATTCACTATCCGCAGTACAAGCGCCAGGCAACTACTTTAGGGCGAACAGACCAGACCTGAAAGAGGGAATACTAACACTAACAGCAAACCTAAGATATATGGGATGCCAGGTCACAATAGCCTGGACACCAGCACACAGAGGGATTGCTGGCAATGAGGGGGCAGGCAAGGCAGCAAAACGCGGGACAAACAGCCAGAATACAGTAAACACAGGACTCGGCATACTGGTGGCAAAAACATCATCAAACAACAAGTAACTGACACATGGAAACAACAATCTAAGAGACAGCAATAAAGGACGACACGCTTACCACATGCTCAGAGAACCCAGTATGAAAATTCAAGTGAAAGACAACACAAAAATACCAACGTACAAGAAACTATGGAGATTGAGAATCGGGAAATGGAACGATAAAATCACCTGACCACTTTGCGCTGATTGCCTGGAGGAAAACACTATAGAACTCTACCTACTATCGTGCACAACCTATGACCAGGAACGCAGGGATCTAGTAAAATACTTCCAAACAAGAAACAGGTGTCAATGAGGGAATGCCTACAGGTGGAAGGCGACAAAGAAGTACAAAAGCTCATAAAACAATTCAATGCAAGAGCAGGGAAAGAAATATAATCAACATAAAATAAAGCCAACAGCAAAAGAAAACAAATATAGTAAGGATGAAAGAAATCGACCACACGAAAACAGGGCGACAGGAAATATACAGAGATGTGTAAAAACTCTCAAACGGTGGACAAAATAGAGACGAAAAAACCCTCTCCGATGCGGGAGACAAGGAGAAGGGTGGAAATCTCCCCAACGATGGAGAGGAGGGACGCACTGGACACCCCTCAGACACTGGACAAGAGGAGACGACAGGAAACCTGCCCAACAGTGGACAAGAGGGACGCACAGGAAACCCCTCCGGCGCTGGAGAAGAGGAGACGATAGGAAACCTCCCCAAAGCTGGAAAAGAGGAGACGGTGAGAAACCTCCCCAACGCTGGACAAGAGGGACGCACAGGAAACCTCCCCGACGCTGGATAAGAGAGACGCTACAATCCCTCCCCATCGCTGTACAAACACTCAGCTGAACCAAGAGACAAGCTCCAAGAAAACAAGCCCCGACAATAACAGGCGGGCCCTTCACAGGGCTAACCTAAGAAAACAAACAGCGACGATAAAAGACGGACCATTCACAGGGCTAGTCTAATGAGAAAAAAAAAGACAAACAACACACACAGACGATAATAGTTAGTTAGCTAGTTAGTCGACAGATCATCCTCATTGTACATCGAACATTCAGTCCATAAGTGCTCTAATCTCGTCCTCAGCAAATCCAGCAGCGTGTAGCGGCTAACGACACCAGTTCTGTGTTGGTTTATCAATCTTCTTTGGCTTCCTGCGTAGTGTTCTTGTTTGGCCACCCCTCTTTTAATTTGCTGTTCTCGCAGTCTGGCCATGGTTGTAGATTCACATTCATCACTTGGTTCTCGCAAAAGTCTTACTTCTCGTAGAGCATTCAGAATGTCAGCCTGGTCCTTGGCGCGTCCGCCCTCCACAGAAGCCTTACCTGCGAGCTTGTCAGCCCGTTCATTTCCTTGTATTCCGGCATGCCCTGGCAGGAAGATGAAACTAATCTTTGCCAGCCGAGACCGCTCTCTTCAGATCAACCCTATCTCTACCCTCTTGAGCATGCTCATTGAGTCGCTAAAGAAACATGCCCTAGTGAATGTCTGTGTCTCGAACCATGTTATTGCTTTACTTACTGCCATGACTTCCATAGACAGGCTACTTCTGGTCTCAACAAAAGCACCAGAATCCTCCTTCACAATTCTCCCTCCGGCCCGCACCGTAAAGGCCCATGAGCTTCTCACATTTCGGACGACCGACCCATCTGTGTAGATGACAGCATCACTGAACGACCAAATCTCGAAAATCAACGCTTGTACTTCCGCCTCCACAGCAGTCGGATTTTCTTGTCTGCATTTTCTGTCTAGTTGTATGCAAACAGAAAAAGACGTACAAAAATCTGATAGCACTTGTACCCACTCTTCGCCAGGTTCTAAGTCCTCAAGTGAACACACCTGTTGAAGAATGTCTTCGGCTTGACCCATTCACGACCGTCCTCTTTTTAACCTGCTGCCCTTCACCTTCCTAATTTCACTATGCATTGGATGTTGTGTGTTTGCGTTAACTCTGAGGTAGGCACGTGCTCTGCAAATTTGTATTCTGTCTTCAATGGCCGGAAAATTAAGAAGCCAGCGCATCACCCTGCATGTCATATCGCTTGTACATCCAAGAATAATACGCATAGTTTCGTTCTGTATCCTTTCCATCCTTTCTATCTGTTAACGGCTAAGATTCAGGATCGCCATCGCATACTCCAAAACAGACATGACCAACCCCTCGTATAGAAGACATAGATGGCGCTGCTCACAGTTTGCTGCCGCCATTACCCGCATCGCAGCCAAACCCCGCTTGACCTTTGTTATCACTTGGTGCTCATTATAAGCAAGGTTTTGATCACAACGTATCCCCAGGTAATTCATTGCCTGCGTTTTATCCACAGCCTCTGAACACAGATTTACCGTTGGTGTTGGAGTGTTGACAATTTGGTTATTCAAAGAGAACCATGTCACTGTTGTCTTTGTTGGGTTGACCATTGCCCCAGCTTCAACACACCAAGTACTTATGCTATTGAGTTCGGTTTGTAGTTCCACAGCAACCTGATCTCTATCCTTACCCTGACGATACACTAAAACATCGTCGGCATATGACAGTGTCCTCCCCGGTCCAGTGATCTGCTCGCTGGTGATTCTCACAGTGTAGGCGTTGAACAGCACCGGGGATAATGGTGATCCCTGCGGTAGGCCGGTATATATTGTAAAAGACGATAAAAGACAGACCTTTAAAAGGGCCCAACGCAAGAAAAATCAAACATACAGAGTTAAGATAGAGCAGAACCTCAAGAAAAACGCCAAACGAGAAGGAGGAGAAAACCGATAGTGGCAGTGTAACGAAACGAAGCAACATCTGGCTTCGTCGTACTGGGTTCCGCTTTAACTCGTCGCGTCATCAGGGACTTCCCCAGTTATTAATAGATCGGGGAAAGTCGAGGCTGATTTTCCGGCTAGAATCTTCTAGAAACACCTGGACTTGCGTGACAGGGTTGTTTGGTACACCAACATTACCTCGTGCAGAGAGAGAATAGAGTCTCCAGTGTGGGGAAATCGAGGTTTCTCGAGAAGTTGAGACACACGGAGCGCACTAATTCTTCGTGCGGGATGAGACGCACATAGGAGGAAATTAGGCAGTAGTGCTCAGTCACTTCAGATCTCTCAAAGTGTGAGGACGTGGAGCTCAATTAGGCTGATGATCCTGTATTTCACACACAGCCACGTTCGACAGACTGTCATCTAATAGGCAAGTTGGCCATCAGACAGTATTGGCAGCTGACCGATGAATGGTTTTACGATGAAGGTAAACACCTATTCATTTAATTTACCATTGTAATTAAGCACGAAACGCGACTGTACAGCCACTAATTAAAATTGCGGGCGATGCGGCATTTCCACGTAGTTGTCTATCGATAACCTGTTTGAAAGTAGTGGCAAAGTTCAGCTGAGTGTAGCACTGATGACAACATTAGTTGTGAACTGTGTTAGGTTGCTTTCTGCTAGATACCAGTCCGTTACAATCAGCAAAATTGTGTAGAAGTGTTAGTATTTGTGTACGGTAAGTATTTGCTTATACTAGGTTAGCCATGCCATTATAGGGAGTTGTTTACTGTTGTGTTTTATGACAGGGAAGTGCCTAGTTGTAGGGAAGCAGAGCACGTACTGCTAAAGCCGTAGGATGTGATGTAGCTATTTTGTGTGTTTACTTAATAATGATTTCATTTCATGGAACAGTGGAATTCTGTGTTATTCAGCTTGTGCCTTATAGATATATAAGCTATTATGATGGCATATATATTAGGTAATGTTGTGTAGTACTAACATGAATGATGTACCGAACGACGAAGGAATTCGAGGCGATCTGACTACGTTACCGTCGCGATGGAAACGTGCCTTCTTGTTTCTTCTCTTTACTGTCCTGTTCTTTTCATACTAGCCTGAGTACACGAGTAGCTAAGGCAATAGAAGTATGGAAGGACGAATGCAGGTTGAATGAGGCACGGGGACAAATGGGATATGGGGCCTAAGTGCAAGTTGACGAAGTATATGACTGGCAAATCAGGCCAGCAGTGAAGTTCAACCAGGGCTCAAAGCTAATCCATTTGGGAAGGGGCCAGAACTGGAGTGGAGCCTTTGAACATGTAGGTGAGAAAACATGTTTTCACAGGAATGACTTCTTGACTCTAAGTAAGAGTAAAGCAAGAGGTATTTCGCTACAGGGTGGGAAGGATTCTCCACCAGCGAAATGGACAGTGTACATAGTACGTGGTCGGGTATTATTACTGTATCCCAAGTAGTATTACGGTGATCTTCTTCTTCAGCGTTCCAAGCCATTGAGGTTCTTTGCTGCAAATACAATCCGTCTCCATTCGTCTCTCTGGTGGACCTTCTCTTGCCAGTCGTTGATTCCAAGTGCTTGCAGGTCTGTACATGTATTATCTCTCCACCGCCTTCTTGGTCTACCTCGGGGTCTACGGTCATTTATTTCCTGAGTGTAAGCGAGTTTTGTTTCCCTATTATCTTCCATTCTTTCTATATGCCCCAGCCATTGTAGTCTATTAGCCTTCATGATACCAGTGATTAGCGGGGACTTAAACACAGATCATAAATGTCTTTGTTACTTCTTCTTTTCGACTCTCCACTTTGTGTATCCCTAATGGGTCCAAAGATGCGTCTTAAAATTTTGTTCTCAAAGGTTTGTAACAAGGCTTCGTCTCCTTTCGTTGTACTCCAGGTTTCAGAGCCATACAGCACAACTGGTCTGATCAGTGTTTTGTATATTGTGATTTTGGTGTTACGAGATAGCGCCTTTGATTTTAGTAGATGTTGTAGTGCATAGTATATCTTATTTCCAGAGTTGATTCTAGTTTGTATTTCTTCCCTTATGATGTTGGAGCAGTTGAAGATCGTACCCAGGTATTTGTATGTTTCCGTTCTTTTAATGGTCATATTATCTATTTGTATGTGGCCAGAGTTTCTAGCCATTCCGTCTCTTGAAATTACCATATATTCTGTCTTATCTTGGTTGATAACCAGCCCCATCTGTTGGGCTTTTTCCTTTAAGTGAGTCAATATTTCCAATGTCTTTTGTTCACTTTGCCCTATAATATCTATATCATCTGCATAACCAAGCAGCTTGGATGTTCCTCCAATATGACATTCCTCCTTTACCTTCCTTACAACTTTCTCTAGAGCCAGATTGAAGAGTAGCGGCGATAGTGCATCACCCTGTTTCAAGCCAGATGTTATTTGGAAGGGGTCTGATTTCCTGCCTTTATATGTTACTATATTATAAGTATCTTCCATGCATAGTCTGGTCATGTTGATTAACTTCGTTGGTATTCCAAATTCCTGCATAGCATTCCATAGACTATTCCTATGGACACTATCATAAGCCTTTTTAAAATCCACAAAAATGTTATGGAGATCTCTTTTATATTCCCAATGTTTCTCGGCTATTTGTCGTAAGATAAATATCTGATCTATTGTTGATCTGTTTTGTCTAAACCCCGCCTGGTAGTCACCTAATATGTCTTCTGAATATGGTTTTAGTCTATTTAGTAATACTGCGGATAGTATCTTATAGCTTGTGGACAGTAGTGATATTCCTCTATAATTTCCACATTGGAACTTGTCTCCTTTCTTAAAGATAGGTATCAATAATGACTCTTTCCAGTCATGGGGTAATTCTTCTGTCCTCCAGATTTTTATTATTAGTTCGTATAGCTTTAGATGTAATGCATGGCCACCTGCCTTTATAAATTCAGCAGCAATTCCATCAGTCCCAGTTGCCTTATTGTTTTTAAGTCGTGTGATTACATATAGGATTTCTTCAAATGTAGGTTCTTCAATTTGTGGTTCGCATGTTAGAACCTCTTCCTGTGAGAAAATGTTACTTGGAGCTTCACAATTTAGTAATTCAATAAAATATTCTTTCCATGTGTTGCACATTTCCTCATTGGTATTTATCATATTCCCATTTTTGTCTTTTAAACCATATGTGTTTTGTTGGTGCCCTCGTTTCATTGACTTCAGTTCTTTAAAAAATTTTCTGGATTCATTTTTCTGGTGATTAGTTTCCATATCTTTGATTATATTATTCATATATTCTCGCTTCTGCTGGGTAGTAGATTACTTTTTGTAGCCTCTTTACATTCATTTCTATAATGCTCTTTCTTTTGGATGTTATTGATGTCATTTAACCATACATGTCTGGCATTCTTCTTCATAATGACTGCTTCTTCACATTACGGTGATCACTATTGTTATATGTACGATGTAAGGGTGGGGTCCAGGGACTCCTCTCCTTGATATTTAGTTCTGATGAACATTAGAACTAGAGCAGTTATTTAATTTAGCAACAGCAACTATGAGAATAGGGGTATGTGAGACATAGGAGCAGACTCGACATTCTCGGAACTTAATCTGTCCGACGGGCTGTTCTTGGGCCACTTGACATTGGATTAATACCCATGCTTTAAGACTATCAACATAGAGATGATACCCTAATTAGATGAATACCTAATTAGCCGTACTGATGGTTGAGTATGTCATGATTTGATGCATGTGGTCCAATGGTGGGGCCGAATACTCTCACTTGCCGCTCTTCCTTTCAGGTGTTGCCTTTTTATGAACCAGGATGCCTGTTTTTCTGCAAACCACTGCGTCGATAAGGGCGAGTGATTATTATATACACCTACCACGCCTGACTGTACAACATCATGCTACAGGGTGAAACATCATGCTTGAATCAGAACCCCCAGGTTGGTTTGTGAACCCTGAAGCAGCACTTTGTTGGACAGGTTTTGTTACATCATCGACGGTTGATTAACCACTACGTCTTAAGGTAATCTGTTCACCCACCTGAGCAATCATGCCTGGGTATGATAATAAAGTGCAGTAATGTGGACAAGTGATAGTATGCTCACGACAGAGAGACTTACCAAGTTGGGGTAGTCACAGCTCTGGGAGCACATCTGTTCAACTGACTTTGTGTGTATCCGCCTAATCGTCGGAAATACCAGGTAGAGATTGGCACGAATCTAAGTATTGTAACTACGTCTGCAATTGTGTCCGGTCGACACTAGACCCACACCAGTTGAGCGTATCAATGTTACGAATACTTTCCAGGTAGACAATGGTCAACTCATCCTTGACCTAAGGAACAGTGTTGTGTTGCGATCAGATGTAGTTGTGTTATCAATCTCAGCTATGTCAACCAACAGTGCCATTAATAGGTTCAGTCATCAATGTTTACAGAACATGCATAACGTGTGGGACTCGACTCCGAGGGAGTCAGGTCAATGGTGACTGTTCAGTGTTTTGACATCATCATCTACCAGAGTGTTTAGAATCTCGAATGACTTTTGTGATTGCGCTGCAGATATTTTCCATTACCCAACCAGGGGTACCATATGATAGTCCATGACCATTAGGTTGGTCTTTGCTACATCAAGTGAACTTAATAGTATTTATCTGGGGTCACCTCAAGGTAGAGGGTCTCCCAGTCAGGCTGACTTGTGCGAAGGGTCTTAGGGCCAATAGCCAGAGACTTATTGTGATATTGTGGATCGGAAGTTCATCTAGTCAACTGAGGTCCCAGTAGTTCAGTCCATTGATCGCAGATCCGAGCTCTTGGGACGGAATGGTCTCCAAGGTTTCAGTCAACCATACTGGGAGGGAGCCGGGTGAGTGCCGGACCGACTAGACGGAACATATACAACAAATCTGCATCTCAGCCGATGATGAATCTGGTTACATCTCTGATTCTGTCTCTACTCTATTCTCTATATTTGTAAATAGCTTATATTCTATCAGGATGTTCAATTCCTACCTATTTCTCTAGGGTAGAATAAACTTTGTTTATTTTGACAAGTTCTTTTCTACAGTTATTGAATGTGGTTTCGGACGATGCCTAAGAGTTCATGGTCCATAAGGGAGGTTAGTTAGTTGAGGTCTAGGATCTGTGAGGGGCGAGTAGACTTATAATAACAAATTGGGGTCAGTAGCAGAGTTTCAGTGTATCTACCTGTCCAGCCCCTGGGGTCAGTATACACGATAGTGGTAGGGATACCTCGGTACTTGTGTTCATTCCCAATAACCGAGGCCATCCCGGTACAGGCAGCAGGCACACGCAGGAACAACGGCAGAAGCACCGAGGATGGCACGGATGATGGTGAACAAGAGGAACCCGGCCAGACACGCAGTACCAGAAGTCGACTAATGCGCGCAAAAGAACGAGTTTATGTTTTTTTTTCTACAAATCGGAATCGGAATCCGTGTTCTCAAGGGGTTACCCATCTAATTACTAACCACGCCTGACGTTGCTTGACTTCGGTGATCGGATGAGAACCGCTAGTTTGACCGTGTGTTTACGTGTACATTATTAGAACCGACCAATCATTTCTCTTCTATAAATGTTTGTTTATATATACTCGACAACAGCATTACGGTCCGATGTGTTTGTGTGTTTGTTATTTGACCTATGCTGATTTAATATAAATTATGAGACCTGTAAAGATATCTCAAAGGTTTGATACGAATTCTGTCCATATTCCATAGTTGCTTGGTTCATGTGTATGATAGACACGACCAATGAAGACACTTTTTTTGTAGTGTCTAGTTGGTCGTGCGTCGAAGTACACATGTTCCTGCAGCGAGGCGCCGTCGTCATTTGGAGGCGACAGGTTCGATCCCGGTTGGTAACTATTATAGCTTTCAAATTTTATGTTGTCTAGTGAGTCTTCTAATCTCTATTTCCTTCTTCTCCCTTCTGTGAGTGCCAAACAATACTATGTGTGTCCATTTATGTAATCGTCTTAGTGGCCTCAATGGTTCTCCCCATTTATTTCGTGTGTTTACGTGTACATTATTAGAACCGACCAATCATTTCTCTTCTATAAATGTTTGTTTATATATACTCGACAACAGCATTACGGTCCGATGTGTTTGTGTGTTTGTTATTTGACCTATGCTGATTTAATATAAATTATGAGACCTGTAAAGATATCTCAAAGGTTTGATACGAATTCTGTCCATATTCCATAGTTGCTTGGTTCATGTGTATGATAGACACGACCAATGAAGACACTTTTTTTGGAGTGTCTAGTTGGTCGTGCGTCGAAGTACACATGTTCCTGCAGCGAGGCGCCGTCGTCATTTGGAGGCGACAGGTTCGATCCCGGTTGGTAACTATTATAGCTTTCAAATTTTATGTTGTCTAGTGAGTCTTCTAATCTCTATTTCCTTCTTCTCCCTTCTGTGAGTGCCAAACAATACTATGTGTGTCCATTTATGTAATAGTTTCACCGTGGAATGATCGTTGATCTTGCAGCACTTGTTCACCAATAAACAGCTCGGTTACAGCGGTTGCAGCCGGTTTTGTGCAAACAGAAAGAGCTCATGTTAAATTTAAAATTACCGTGGGGATAACAGATGTTTCACATTCCAAAATTACCTGTGACTATGTGTTTTAATTGTTTCAGCTTGAGTATTATTCGTGTACCCACTTCATATGATATATAACTGTAGTATGCACATGACGAGATGCAGCGAAATCCGTCAGACAATAAATCTGGCATTCCCTTGGAGTTCTGAGTATCGGCCTAATCCGTTAGTCACTCCCTACCACACCATTCTCTTCAGGACAGGATTATCTAACTGTTCGTCTGCACTACACACACCATTCTCTTCAGGACTCGATTATCTAACTGTTCGTCTGCACTACACACACCATTTTCTTCAGGACACGATTATCTAACTGTTCGTCTGCACTACACACACCATTTTCTTCAGGACAGGATTATCTAACTGTTCGTCTGTACTACACACACCATTCTCTTCAGGACACGATTATCTAACTGTTCGTCTGCACTACACACACCATTTTCTTCAGGACGCGATTATCTAACTGTTCGTCTGCACTACACACACGATTCCATGGAGCGCCGACCAAGCCTGCCGCATCATGCCCCAATACCCCACCTAGCGGTGCAGACCCAGCCAGTCTGTCCGTCTGCTTGCTTCCCGCCAAGCCAGCATGTCCTGGGGAAAAGATCCACCTAATGTTCCCTATCTTTGATTTCTTAATTGAAGCATACCATTCTGTGGGATGTATGCCTGTCTTCACCTCCCTCAGCAGGCTCTGTGAGTCCGTTACACTCACAACATGTGTGTGCTGGTTGTTCTCGGGCTAGCGGACCTTCCTTGTGACCGCCTCCACCTCCATTCTCAGGCTAGAGCATGTCAAGAGGAACAGCAAAACTCAGAGACAACCAGAAAACTTGATAAGAAAAGAGCAAGGGGAAAAAAGTTAGTTGCATATCCTTTACAGGAGGTAGCAGTCAACCCCAGCATTTTTTGGCTGTTCGTGATTTCTGGGCAAGTTTACGTTCAGTGGTTTACCATTACTTTCTGTTCGACCGGCACCCATACCATTTCATTAACAAAAAAGAACGTAAAGTGGTCTGCTGCCAAATCGCCTACAGCTGTGTTTCGAACGCGGTATGCGGAATTACGAACTGCACCAGTAACAACTTCGCCAAGGAGTGAAAACAAAGCAATAAATACCTGGATGGCTTGGCCACCTGGCATGGTCATGACAAGAACACAAATCGGTTGAGATGGCGAAACAAGGCCAGACAAGCATATCGACACAGGACATGATGACGTCGATTTGTCGTTTTTCCGCTGGATGTCGACACACCATTTCTTTTGTTCATGTTGTATCAACCTGTGATCTCTTAGAATACCGTTTCTTATCGTACATGTCTATTCTCGTCATGCATTATCTGTTGTTGTATATAGTTTACCAATATATCCCCCTCCGGACAAATGCAATGGTGTTAGTTAGCTAGTTAGTTAATTATTTAGCTAGATATTTAGTTAGTTACTTTGTTACCTAGCTAACTGGTTAGTTAGTTGTTAGTTTGTTAGTTAGCTAGTTAGTTCTTTAGCCAGTTAGTTAGCAGTTAGCTAGTTAGTTAGCTGGATAATTAGTACAAAAGAAGCAGCTGCTGCAATATGGATTGCAAACAATTAGGTATATTTAGCTCCTGCCATCGATCTTTTCAGAGGAGCTAAATGTACATGATTGGTTGCAATTCATACAGATCGTTTGTAAGCTAGTTAGTTAGCTAATTAGTTAGTTAATTAGCAAGCTAGCTTATTAATTAGTCAGTCAGTCTGTCTGTCAATTAGTTGGTTAGTTAGTCAGCCAGTCAATCCATCAGTTAATTAGTCAGTCAGTCAATCGGTTAGTTAGTCAGTCAACAGATCACCCTCATTACAGATTGATATATTAGTCTATAAAACCTGACATCCTCTCCACATTATCTGCTTCCGCTTGAAGCGACTGACGGCTCCATTTCTGTGTTGGTTGACTGTTCTTCTTTGGCTACTCGCAGGGTAGCTTGACCCCGTCGGACTGGATGTCCTTGCAGTCTGGTCAAAGTTATAGAATAGCATCCTTCCCTTGACTCATTTACTCTTCCCTGAGGGAGTTTAGAATGCCAACCTGGCCCACTGCTCGTCAACTTCCTACAGCAGCCATTGCCGGCAAGCCTACCTGCCCATTTGTTTCCTATGACATCAGCGTGTCCTGGCACAAACATGAAACAGATAAGTCAGTCTTAATGTCATGAGTGTGGGTTGGTCACGGTTTCCATATGGTGATATATTCACCCATACACCAGACATCGTTATACGCTTGACTTCTGTGTGCATGCATTTTGAATATATTTATGCGTCCACGATGGACAATTTACCCGTTGTTTAGGCGTGTGCCAAAGAGTATTTGGGTGTAGGTAGAGAAGATGTTGACTGCACCACTCGCTCATACACTGAGAGCATACGTGTAGAATGGTGTTTGTTGATCAAGAATGATGGTGACCATTTATTTCATCCAGTGGGGTTGAAAGTTTGGAGCCGTGAGTTCTAAGATGGCAAAATGACTTGCGCAATGAATTGGATTAAAGTTAGGAAGAGTTGTAAAATTCTTCAACCACAATCTCTCACCTGAGTTCATCTGAATCCAGTGGCAAGACAAATCAAGACGATTGGAGACGATTACAGGTGCAGTGGATGACCAGGCCGCTCTACGTGCCTTTCCGTGCTCATTACGCTCCACAACGCTTTGCAGGTAAACGCCGTCTTGCCCGTTGAATTATCAATGATTTCTTCATCCCAGTCCACCGAATCTTGTTGCTTGTTGACCAACGTCCTCTCTACACAGCATTTCACAACATTCCTTAACGATAACAACACAATGTCTGAAGACAATTGAACACCTCAAGAAATAACAGAAGTCCGGCACAGTTTTATATCATTTTATTTCCATTGTCTGCTATTCACATATATCACTTTCACCGTTATTAATTTCTACTATTACAAGTAGACTTCTGGAAATAATTATTGTATTAAACTCAACTTAACTCAGCATGCCGTAACTCAACATGTGTCGAGATCGCCATTTGAATACACAACCGGCTCACATACGATTTGTCCACTCGAACAGATCTGCCCCGAACGGTCACAACGGTCCATCCGAACAGATCATACCCGAATGGTCACGATGCAGTCCTAGGACTAGACTTGTCCTATATTCCCGAGTGTCCCCAAGCAATAAGACATATACCTGATCTACAAGCAATATTACATCTACCTGAGCTACAGGCAATATTACATCTACCTGAGCTACAGGCAATAGTTTATAACGCATATTGTTTCTTTGGTTGTCGTCGTTGGACGAATTTTAGATTCGTAAGTGATGTATGAATGAAATAATGCACGAGCGCAGAGACACAATAAGAGAAGAATGTCAGCCGAGCTTGTGTATCCATGTATGAACACTTTGGAAAAAACAAAGTTCTTTCGATCTTTCGTTGGGTCCTCTCGTGGTTTCACATGTTTAACGGTACCCTACATGTTTCACGGGACTCCACAAGTTTCACGGGACCCAACATGTTTCACGGGACCCCACATGTGTCACAGGACCACACATGTTTAAAGGTACCCCACATGTTTCACGGGATCCCACATGTGTCACGAGATCCCACATGTTTAGCGGTACCCCACATGTTTCACGGGACCCCACATGTGTCAAGGGATCCCACATGTTTAACGGTACCTCACATGTTTCACGGAACCTCACATGTTTCACGGTACCCCACGTGTGTCATGGGACCCCACATGTGTCACGGGACGCCATATGTTTAACGGGACATCACATGTTTCACAGGATCACACATTTAAACCCAGGGTCACGCTTGTGTGTTGTCCTGTACCAAAGACCAACACAGGCCATGGCACTCAACCTTCCATTTTCAAGCCATTGCTTTCTGAGCTACCGGCTCACATACACCTTAAGTTACCGACACGGAGAGAACCGCTACCGATTCTCACTAAACGTCACGTTACTCACGAGAGTATACGGGATTACGGAGAATGTCGTGTAACGCCTAAACCAGGGAGACCGGTATTGGGAAGATAATAGGTAGAAATATTCGGCGAAGGTATGCACTTCTGATTATTGGAAGTCTCCTGTCGTTCTTGCTCCGAGGCTTGGATTTAATCACAATGTCATCAGTATCATCACCCAGTGCCTTTCTGGCTGGAGCCGGCGATCATGTACCTTCAAATATTGTGACCTCCAAAGGCATGGGCCAAATCGTATGTTGACTCCCTTCCGTGCCATGACACAAGAATTTGCAGTTTTTTCTGTTGTAAGCTTCTTTCTTATTCTTTTCATAATTATTCGCAGTAACAGCGGTGTGTACCATCCATTGACTATATCATCTTGTCCCATCAATATTGCACCGATTCTTGATTTTAAACATCCAGTGATAGTTCGTGTTTTTCTACCTATTATTCCTAGAACCCAGGCCATTGCCACCAGTATGACAGTCATTTCAAAATGTCTACACTGGCCCACCGCCATGTCTAATTCATTATAAAACATATTTATGTCCTCTTACTGTCTGCTGTTGGCGCATATGCGTGTATTATGTTAATATCCAGAGATTTGTCAAGGAGGGTCACTAATAATACTCTGAGATTGTCCAAAATCCATTAACCCCCCCCCCCCCTCCTTTCCGCCCCCAGCACTCATTTGACCAAAATTATGCCAACTACCCTTTTGTAGTCCTTACCTCACGAGTAAAGTATTATTTCTGTAAGTATTTAAATAGTTTTCTCACACTCCAGGCAACCGCATTTCACAATATATATTAACAACAAATTGGTATTATGCATATGGCAACAAATCATAAAACTTTACTTCCCATATTTACATCCTTGGTCTCTTACAGCATATGTAAATTATCATAACAACAGGCTAGCAATGTGTTGATTAATCGCCACTTTTATGAACAATTTTGACTAAACGGGGTTTGGACTGACCATAATGAGAGTAACACAACTAAGTACAAATATAGAAAGGGATATAACAATGTAACAGTTAAGGGAAATTACTCAAAATAAAACAAATGTATTATTTAATTTAAATTCGTTTACAAGTTTTTATTGTCTGTGACATCATCTTTACGGTAGTTTGCGAATAGTAAATTCATCATCAAAATCAGATAAGAACTTAAGGAATCTTCAATGCATATGAAGCAATTTTGACATTAATTTTTTTAATGCGTAAAAGTTAATAATGGACTTTCATTTTCTATGCAAAATAACAATAAAAGTTTTTATCCTTTTAATGGCATGAAGGGCTGCTCGAGACTTGAGTCACTTGAAATATATTTTTGACCGTCCTTGACTATGGGACGCAAATTACAAACATCTAGAAAGGTCTGTGTCCCCAGCCATTGCCTTTTGGCCCAGCCCATCTCGATCTTCTTAGCTCGCTCATGGATGGAGTCGTTAAGACAACACGCCTGGGTGAAAGTCTGTGTCTCTAGGCAGGCTGTTGCCTGTGTTAATCCCATGACCTCCATGGTTACACTCGATGCTACTGGTGGATTACGATTGTCGTTAAACCGTCTAGGAAAAGACTTACTGTGTTACGTTGACTGCTAGAATTAACTGATCGTTGTGTGAAAGAGACATGGTTCAGAATATGCAGCAAAACTTCCTTTTGGGTGATTTTAATGAGCTCTTACCCCGTCCACCATGTCGACTGCATAAACAACATGAGGACTCGGAATGGGGAAAATATGTGGCCTTGTTTGGAGGAAGAAAGACTTGCGCGATGAATTGTATTAAAGTGAGGAAGAGTTGCGCAATTCGTCGACCATTCTCTCTCGTCTGAGTCCATCTGAATTCAGTGGCAAGACGAGTCAAGACGATTGGAGACGAATACAGGTGCAAACGCCGTCTTGCCCGTTGAATCATCAATCATTTCTTCTACACAGTCAGCCGATTCCGGTCTTCACATGACAGGTAGGCATACCCTAGTTCAGCCAGCCTGTCACAGCTGTTGCCCCAGGGGGGGGGGGGGTATGTAGCATGCTGACAGCTACTAGTAGCCACAGACGTGAGCTGGATGTCAGGCTTAGACTAGTAGGGAATGGACCGTGCAAAGAGTGTGAGAGCCATCCTTATCAAAGGTACTACCAATGCCCAACATCCCAGACCGCCCCTTGACCATAGTAAATGTCACATCCTCATCATCATGCGCCGTGCCGATAAGCGTAAGCGGTCATGTTTCGACATCTCACACGATCACCAGAGTGGTGGATCAGCTCCGTGTCCTAGTTTCGACCATGGCACGCGGCCAAGCCAATGTTAAACGACTTAGAAAAGAGAGTAATGGAAGGAGCGGTTCTTAGTAGAAGAGACAGTGGACTATCAACAGGAAGATGGACACACGATAGTAAAAACACCCTAGTGGACAGGGGATCTGGCGATAGATCGAGCGTCTCTCTCCAGCAGGCCGTGTTGCATATCCTTTACAGGATGTCGCTCAATCCCAGCATTTTTTGGCTATTTATGATTTCTTTGCAAGTTTACGTTCAGTAGTTTGCCATTGCTTTCTGAACGAACTGCACTCATACCATTATATGAAAACCAACGCAAGGCGGTCAGCTGCTAAATCTCCCGCTGTTTCGAACGCGGTATGCGGGATTACGAACTGCGCTCGTAACCTCTTCGCCACGGAGCCGCCTCAAATATTAATCCCCGCCTCGGTTGGGATTGGAACATATTAGCAACGGACCGCCAGCCAAGCTTGCTAGCCATGCGCTACCGGGGCTTCCTTAAATATAAACAGCATGCGGTACCATACTGGAACATATTAGCAACGGACCGCCAGCCAAGCTTGCTAGCCATGCGCTATCGGGGCTTCCTTAAATATAAACAGCATGCGGTACCATACTGGAACATCGCAAAAGAGTAAAAAATAAGAGACAACACATCGGTATACAGTGCAGAACTAGTAGGAATTATGAAAGGACTAGAAATAGCAACAGAGTACCCCTCTATAAAACTAAGTATACTGACGGATTCACTATCCACAGTACAAGCGCTAGGCCAGAATCCTTTAAACTCCCCCCTCCACTCCACCCAATAGCACTCATTTGATCCTAATTATGCCAACGTTACTTTTGTAGTCCTTCCCTCCTGTGTAAAGTATTATTTCTGTAAGTATTTAAATAGTTTTCTTACACTCCTGGCCACCGCATTTCACAATATATATTAACAACAAATTGTTATTATGCATTTGACAAGAAATCATAAAACTTTACTTCCCATATTTACATCCTTGGTCTCTTACAGCATATGTAAATTATCAGAACAACAGGTTTGCAATGCGTTGATTAATCACTTCTTGTATGAACAATTCTGTCTAAACGGGTTGTGGACTGACTACAATGAAAGTAACACAAATAAGTACTCAAGTAGAAAGGGATATAACAACATAACAGTTAAGGGACATTATTCGAAATAAAATAAATGTATTATGTAATTTAAAGTCATTTAGACGTTTTTATTGTCTGTGTTATCTTCTTTACGGTAATTGGCACCGTGTAAATTCAGCATCAATGACAGATAACAATTTAAGGAATCTTTAACCTTTATGAAAATGTTTTGACATTATTCTTTTATGCGTAAAAGTTATAATGGACTTTTCTATTTCTTCGCAATAGCATATTAAATGTTTTCATACTTTTAATGGCAGCACATACATGATGAAAAATAGCATATATTTTTGACCGTCCTTGACTATGGGACGCAAAGTACAAACATCTAGGAAGGTCTGTGTCTCCAGCCGTTGCCTTCTGGCCCAGCCCATCTCGATCTTCTTAGCTCACTCATGGATGGAGTCTTTGAGACAACATGTCTAGGTGAAAGTCTGTTGTCCCAGCCTATACCTTCTGGCCAAGCAAGGCCACAACCACGTCTGCCTTATCATGCATCAATACTCCACCAAGTTTTGCAGAGCCAGCCAACCTGTCCGCCTGTTCATTCCCCAGCACACCAGCATGCCCCGGAAAAAAGATCCAGACTATGCTTGTCACCCGTGACTTCCGAAGCGAAGCAAGCCACTCTGCACGAAGCTTGTCTGTCCTCACCCTAATCAGCATGCTTTCTGAGTCAATTACAGTCACGATGTGTGTATGTGTGTGTATCATATTCTCGATCCAGCGGAAAGCTACACTGACCGCCTTCACCTCCATTCTTAAGCTAGATGTTGTGGTATCATATGCCAGGCTCTCCTGCACCAAACGTCGACCATTAGCTTTTGCTAAGAACCCCCAGACACTTCTCCTGTCTCTCAACACCGAACCATCTGTGTAGATAATCACATCACCCGGGCGAGCATTATCCTGAATTAGTTGCTGGATTTACACTACCATTGCCGCTGCTGGCCACTCCCTGCACTTTCGGCTCAATGTGATTATAACTCTGCACAAGTCTGACTGCTCCGCTGGCACTCTTACCCACTCCTCTCCTCGCCTAATGTTCTCCAAAATGCACACCTGTCTGATCGTATCCTCCGCCTGAGCCATCCATGATTTCCCTCTTATCAGTCGCTGATCCTTAACGGCTTCCAGCGCCTCATGCAACGGGTAATATGTGTCAGCAACTACTCTGAGGTATGCCTTCGCCTGCATCACCTTGAGCCTACCAGCAACAGTCGGCAAACCAAGGATGTAACGCATACACACTACTGGGGTGTCTCTGGTGCATCCCAGAATGACCCGCATAGCTTCGTTCTGTATGCGCTGTAATACTTCTACTAACTCACTGTAGAGTGGAAGCTGAGCTTGCCATCTATCTCACACCACCAGTCCTCACTGCAGCACACATCCGTGAGTCAGTTAACAAGAGTTAATTTGCGCACATCAATTCCTTTTAATGACGAATGAACACGGACATCCGCAACATATAAATCAAGGAACAATAATTCTCTCAGAATATATCTTCATCCCAATGGAACACTTCGAATAACACTGCCTCTCAAGGCCTACTAAATCTCCTCCAACACGACAGTTTTACTACTAGCCACTCTTCTGGCCCAAAATCACTGGATCCAACCCACACTGGATCTAATCCTCCGCTAACTATCCGACCCTCTTTAGGGCTAGGCTTTAATTCATTATGTTTGCTGATAAACGGGCTCAGTCTTTAATCCTTAGTCTCAGAATTCCTATCACTGAAAACCACAGGGCAGAGTTATATCACTAACTCCCCTCTCATTCACTTCGCAGACCACCGACCTACACTTGTCGGCTCTCAACACTCACTGTCCATTCGATCCTCTCGGGATCTCGACTTCAACTGTCGCCTACAATGTTTGTCCCTATCTTTTTAACCCTTCTTGCAGCCCTTCCTAGGCTCCACACACACTACCCCACAGCTCAAACTGTCTGCCCCAAAATCACTGTCTTCTCATTTGCCCCCTCCGGGGGACTTACTACCCGGCTCTATTTTACCTCGTGAACTTGTTTATGTGTACCATTGCTATCCAGGACACTGACCTTACTGTCAGTGACCCCAGGCATGTGTCAGCAGAGAAATGGTGATGTAATATCCGTGCATTACACTACTTTCATTTTTTATGCGACAATCCAAAACGAACATCTGAACGTTGCTAGGTAACTATAACGACGAACACTAACTCACTATACAACTTTTATTTTCGCTTATTCTGATCGAAGAGAGAACGCTCTCAGGTAGACCATCATTCGGAAGGATGCTAATTAGGGAATTTGATTTGCACTTTATATCGTGACCATACATAAATATTTTTGCCTACAATTCTCTCTTGGGCCGAATATATTTGTACGTCAGTTGAGACTTCTCGGGCCTGATATGATTGTACGGCAGGCCGGATGTGACCCGCGGGCCTTGAGTGTGACACATGTGTACTAGATCGTGGCATGAAGCCTCACTAACATACGACACAAGACGGCCTTGAAAGTTTGCTTGCACACCCTCTTTACGACAACTGGGCCACAGTGGGGTAGCGAGGTTGTGTTCTGTGACACGGAGCTTTCGGCGGGCCGCCTGCAGAAAGAGACCGAGCCATATGGGATAAAATCCGGTGAAACGAAGTCGATCCTCTCGACTTTTAAGACTAAAAAAAAGACATTTAACTGATTCAGTTCCAAATGAAAAGTAGGTTTGGACTATACACAGTACACAATCACATGAACACATATTATAATATACATTTCCGTTCAATGAACATTAAAATTGTGAAAGATACCGCGAAACAAAACAAATGACACGATGACCCTAGCTAGGCGATATATCGACCTTCTGTCCAAATGGGAGGTTACATGGGGCGATATATTATCCTTTGGCCCCGAATCAGTTAATACAAGTTAAGTATGTGGAGAAACAACCGGCACTGTGGCTTAGAGACAGTGAGCACGTTTCACAATTCCCCGACATCAGCTGCGGGTGATTTGGAAGAAGACCGTCTTGCGTTGATGTCAAGGGTTTGAGGCGTGGGTCGTTTAGAAAGCAATGGCAAAGAACTGTATGTAATAATTGTTTAGTAAATCACAAACAGGGAACAAATGATGGGACTGATTACGACCTCCTATAACGGACATGCAACTGACACCGCCAAGCACCATATATAAAATACGCTTACAGGCGTGGAGAAGGATTCTCTACTTTGATGGGAATGAAACTAAAACACACGGGAACAGGAATATAAGTAGAAGATTAACAACAGCGGTCATCCGAGGTACCTCAGGTCTAAGTCAGATATGACTGAGCTACCGTATAACAGTAGACGGTACCACCAGATATGACTGAGCTACCGTATGACAGTAGACGGTACTACCAGATATGACTGAGCTACCGTATGACAGTAGACGGTACTACCAGATATGACTGAGCTACCGTATGACAGTAGACGGTACTATCTGCTTTCTGTTAGCGCCGAATGTTGGGCGACATGTACCGAACCCGACACCCCACATTGTGTCAACGGAGTTTGGGAGGGTAAAAGCCTTACCCTGGTGCGAGGAAATGCAACCTAAATACTAAATGTAATGGCAGGGCAGACATGGCCCTAAGCTTTGGTCGGAAATTGGTCTAGGATTGAAGCTCTGACAGGCTGACAGTTAGAGCATTGCTTTGCTGATCCGGCAGCTTCTGCTGTTGGTCTTATTCCAAATGTATTGGTGTTAAATTTCCTCTGGAGTAAACTAGACAGGCCGAGAGAGGAATCATGCTGCATAGGCAACACGTGATCTCTACAATTCAGCCCAGACTTTATGCTATTGTTTGCATATCCTTTACAGGATATCGCTGTCAACATCAGCATCTTTCAGCTGATTGTTGATTTCTTGGCAAGATTACGCTCAGTAGGCTTTTTTTCTGGTGTAATCTTCTTTCTTATTGTTTTCATAATTATTCTCAGTGACAGCTTTGTTTACCATCTTTTGACTATATCATCTTGTCCCATCAATATTGCACCGCTCCTTGATTTTACACATCCAGTGATAGTTCGTGTTTTTCAACCTATTTTCATTGGCACCTTTCCGTCTTGACAGACGATAGTTTGGTACATTGTGCTTTAAAAAGGCTTAATAACTACGATCCATGGCGGTGGCGAGTGTGGCTGATAAGGCCAATCAATTCTTGCTGCAAATGTTTGCCCACAGTAGGTGCATGTGAAAACATGGTCATTTCCACCATTTTGCACCATCTTACGTCTCTCACGCTCTGTGTGTGCTTTATCTGCAATCATTTTCTCCTTTGTCTTTATTCCATTTCTGATAGTTGCCCTCCATGCAACACGTTCAGCGGCGACGTGATCCCAATGTGCATTATCAATGCCTGTATCAATCATGTCCCGCTTACACACATCTTTGTATCGTAGTAGAGGCCGACCCTGAGATCTCCTACCCGTCTGTAATTCACCAAAAAAGATGTCCTTTGGTATTCTACCATCATCCATCCTCCTTACGTGTCCTATCCATCTAAGTCTACGAAGAGTGAGCATGGAATACACCGTCACACAACCTGATCTTTCCAATACTTCAGTATTTGTGATTTTGTCTTGCCACTTAATACCAAGTATTCTTCGCAGGCACCGCATATGAAAGCTGTTTAATCGTTTCTCTTGGCGTGAGTAAGTTGTCCAGGTTTCACTGCCATAAAGAAGAGTACTAATGGTAGACGAGGACTTTTGTTTTGGCAGTAAGCTTCCTGTTCTCCCAGACTCTTTTTGCTAACAAGTTCATTGTTGTTGCTGCCTTGCCAATCCTGATGTTGATTTCCTGATCGAGGGATAATTTGCTATTTACCTCTGATCCTAGATATGTAAAATGGTCTACTATCTCCAGTTCGGCGTCGTCAATAAAGATTGATGGTACACCATGTGCAGCTTGTGACATAATCTGTGTCTTCTTTTTGTTAATTGTTAAACCAAATTCAGAACAAGCATTGAAGAATGCAGATAGTAGATGTTGTAATTCTTCCTCAGAGTGGGCCATAATCGCAGCATCATCCGCAAAAAGCAAGTCTCTGATTAGTACCCTGCTAATTTTGGTCTTGGCCTTCAATCTCTGAGCATTATAGAGGCCACCATCTGAGCGTGAGTGAATGTATATACCATCATGCTGATCACGAAAGGCATATTTCAGTAGAAGTTAAAAGTATATCCCAAAGAGGGTGGGTGCTAGCACACAGCCTTGCTTAACTCCACTCTTGATTTCAAACTCTTCTGAAGTTGAGCCATCAAACTTGATTATACCCTTCATGCCTGTGTGGAACGATTCCACAATGGACAGAAGAGTTGGTGGGCAGCCAATCTTCTTTAGTGCTTTGAACAGACCCTCACGACTGACCAAATCGAATGCCTTTGTGAGGTCGATGAAGGCAATAAACAGTGGCTGATTTTGTTCCCGGCATTTTTCTTGCATCTGTCGCAATGAGAATATCATATCAATGGTAGACCGGTTCTGACGGAAGCCACACTGTGATTCGGGGTAGACTTGATCTCCCAGGAATTGAAGTCTGTGCAGGACAATTCTGGCAAATACTTTCCCAACAATACACAGAAGTGAGATACCCCTATAGTTGTTACAGTCGCTCCGATCTCCCTTGTTCTTGTACAGCGTTATGATGTTTGAATCTTTGAAATCCTGTGGGACTTGTCCTTCTCGCCATCATAGCTCTATTAGCTGGTGGATCTGTAGAGCGAGGGTGTCTTGCCCACTCCTGATGACCTCTATTGGAATCCCATCCTTACCTGGAGCCTTGCCAGATGCAAGCTCATTTATAGCACACTTAACTTCTGTTATAGTGGGAAGTGTGTCCAGGTGGTCAAGAGTTGGCAGGGCCTCTATGGCGTTGAGGGCATCATCCGCTAGCTTGGTCTCACTTGAGTAAAGCTCTAAATAGTGCTCGACCCACCTATCCATCTGCTGTTTCTTATCAGTGATGATTTCTCCAGTCAAGGTTTTCAGCGGTGCACTTCTTTTGATCATTGGACCACAGGCTTTCTTTATCCCTTCATACAGGCTTCTGATGTTTCCCTTATCACTTGCGATTTGAATGGACTCACATAACTTGATCCAATAGTCATTCGCACACTGCCTGGCAGCCTTTTGTACATCCTTCCTTGCTTGCTTCAGCTCACTCAGAGTGTTACGCGTTGGTCTTTCCTTGTTTCTTAAGAGAGCTTGTCTTCTTTTTATCAATCAAGGGCTGCAGTATCTGGCTGTTCGCAAACCAGTCCTGCCTCTTATGATCCACAGTGCCGTAAACCCCTACCGCTGTTTTATAAATAGTTTCCTTAAGTTTACTCTATTTATCATTTACTATACAATTTTCTGATGTATCATTGAAAGCGTCTTCAAGTTGCTGTTGAAATTCAAAGCACTTTCCAGGATCGTGAGTGTTAGTAATATTAATCCTGGGGCTAGACTTGTGTTTAGCTGTGTAGATTCTCTTTGGTCTCAGTCTAACCCTTGCAACAACCAAAGAATGATCTGTATCACAGTCAGCACTGTGGTAACTTCGAGTTAATGATGTATGGTTCAGATGTAGTCTCCGTGTGATAATGAAGTCCAGCTGATGCCAATGGCCGGATGTTGGATGTTTCCATGTGACCTTATGCATCTCTTTTGTTTTAAAAAAGGAGTTTGTAATACATAGGTCATTTCTAGTGCAATGCTCCAGCAGCCTTTGCCCATTATCATTCATGCGACCGATGTTGTATTTTCCAAGGCACACTGGCCATGAACTCGAGTCCTTGCCCACACGAGCATTGAAATCACCGAGCATATAAATGTAGTCGGATTTTGGAACTGCCTTGATCGCAGAGTCTAGCTGCTCATAGAACATATCCTTCACATCATCAGAGGAAGCGAGTGTCGGTGCATATGCAGTGAGAATGGTGGCAAATCCACAGGAGGTTGCCAAGCGCAGTGATAATAATCTTTCATTACCTCCAGCTGGGATATCAAACATTCCCAGTAGCGAATTCTTCACTGCAAAGCCCACACCATGTTGCCTTTTTTCTGCCTGCCCTCTTCCCTTCCAAAAAAAAAAGGTGTAATTGTTTTCCCTGAGTGACCCTTCCTCAGCGAGGCGAGTCTCCTGCAGGCCAGCAATATCAATGTTAAGACGATCGAGTTCAGCATCAATCACAGCCGTTTTTCTCACATCGTCAATATTGGTCAAGTCAGTGGAAAATCCTGGACACATGGTTCTCACGTTCCAGGTTGCAAGCCGTAGCTTGAGGTTTCTATTATTTTTATTAGTACCTGGTGCATTGATTTTACAGCCTGCGATTCAGATTTTGTCCTAGCCCCAAGCACCCATTGAAGCAGGCAGGCTGTGGCGGATCAGCACCCAATTGGCTGGGGGTTGCCCAGCTTGAGGCGGGCGGTAGCTGATCAGTGACACCTGTAGGTGTCTCACACCGTCAGAGGCAACGCGTGGCGCCCCATGTCTATGCCAACTGACAAGGACTTATAACCCGTAACAGTTGCCTCTCGCTTTGATTCCGAAACCAGTTAAGACCAACCTATTATTGTATTTATTTGTCAATACATGGAACGAGAGTATTTTCCCTTATTCGAACTAATCTCCATGCACTGTTGATTCAGCCAGACTCTTTTAGCCGCTTTGCAGTTTTTGCATTTTTACTGTTTGTTTATGTTTTGTATTACATTCTTATTTATCTTGCTTTTTCTTACATCTTTCATCCATCAACAGTAAGATTTTATATTTCATCCATTTTTTTGCAATTCTATATGTAAGTGAAATGATTACTTTTGATGTCTATTGGATTGACTCCTGCAACATATCCTATTGTTCACCAAAATCTGAATTATCTCCATGGCATTATATCTGTTCTTTACAGTAACATTGTACCTTTCTCTAATTTCTTTGTCTGTTTTAAGTAATGTTAGATCTAACTTCTGTGGGCTTTTCTGTATGGTTTGTAATCTTAACCTCATCTTTCCTATAACTGGCACATGGTCACTATGTACACCTGCTCCTGGTGAAGTTGTTACTGCTACTAAGCTGCTTCTGAATCTCTTATAATCAGCATGTAGTCAATTTGAGAGCGAATACTATCTCCAGATCATGTCCACGTATATAATCATCTACTGTGGTGTTTGAACCAGGCGTTACCTATTATTTCATGGTATTCTGCCCATGCTGTTAATCTGCCACCCCTCTCATGCGTATCACCTAGGCCATTGTCACCAGTATGACAGTCATTTCAAAATGTTTACACTGGCTCACGGCCATGTCTAATTCATCATAAAATATATTTATGTCCTCTTACTGTCTGCTGTTGGTGCATATGAGTGTATTATTTTAATATCCAGAGGTTTGCCAAGGAGTTTCACTAATAATACTCTGTCTGAGATTGTCCAGAATACTTTAACCCTCCTAGCACTTATTCGATACAACATTATACCAACTCCCCTTTTGTAGTCCTTCCCTCGCGAGTAAAGTATTATTTCTGTGTGTATCTAAATAGTTGTGTCACGCTCCTGACCATCGCATATCACAATGCAGTTGTACCTCGAGTTACAAACGCCTCAGGTTACGAACAATTCAGGTTATAAACAACAACTTCGAAAATTTAATGTCTCAGGTAACGAACAGTGCCTCGGGTTACGAACGAAGGCGAAAGAGAGAGAGAGAGAGAGAGAGAGAGAGAGAGAGAGAGAGAGAGAGAGAGAGAGAGAGAGAGAGAGAGAGAGAGAGAGAGAGCGAGAGAGAAGGGTGTAACATTGGAGACAAACGATCGCGTACAGTACAAACTGTACTACAGATGAGCTCGTGGACCTTCAGAATGAACAGCTAAAGACATTAAATTCGCCCGATGATGAGGAGTCATGATCGTTTCAACTGCCAAGGAACCCTGCCCTCAACGGATGACCCCTGGCAATCATTTTCCAGAGATTCCCCCTGGGACATCGTCTAATCATATCTGTGTTGTGTGCATGGAAAAGCACTCCAGGTACAACAAGCAAAATCCCAGAGTGTCTTACAAAGACAATCCATGCCAGAAGGCGAAGAGCAACATCTGGTGCTCACTTTGCAAGAAGTACCTCTGTGTGAAACAAGGCTCATCCTGCTGGGTTGATTGGCATACACAGGTGGAATATTGGCGCTAGATGAAAGGTAGACCTATTTTCTAGTGTCTCCAAGTTTCATCTTATTCTATCCACTTGTTTGCATGCAACTAATATTTTTCTATATCGTGTTGGTTTTTTCTCTTTAATGCTCAGGAGCCCAGGTACAGGGGACAGATAGGTTCAGGGCCTCAGGTCTGGTAGGGTTAAATACATTTGCAGCAAGTGGGCAGATGTCGAAGACTTCATTGTGAACCATCATCCAAACAAACTTGTTGCAAACAGGACAGTAAACCCGATGAATGATAACACGATGGCCCACTTCAGAAAGATCTTAACAAAAGGCTGCATGGGTGCGAAACTGTGGAAATTAAAGTATTGGCCAGTCCACGTTTCTTTGCGGTACTCTGATATTTGAAATGTGCCGTCTGCTCTTAGGTCTCATTAAAATATATAGGAACGGCAAAGAATCGTAGTGTTCGTGTCCCGTAGGTAGAGAGGTGTTCTTATGCGTCTGGTTCATTATGGCCTGGAACGATGTTGCTTGTAGCTCGTCTGTGGTGATAATTATTATATCGTCCCCATAACGATGGTAGTAGACCAAGTTTTTAATTCTGAGGATATCTTTTCTTCTAAATGTGCCATGAAGATGTCCACTAGAATAGGATCAAGAAGACTTCCCATGGCCACCCCGTCATTTTGACGGTATGACTTTAGTAGCCAACCGTGTAGCGATAACACTAATCCACGTCCTTGAATACAAGGCGAGGCCTGACTTGTCTCTCACAGAAGCAGAAGTCAACAGTCTTTTATTTAAAATCCGGAAAATTTTACTGTCTGAGAAAGTCAAGTGTGGGATAAGTGGAAAATATATCCAACGTCTCGAAACTGGAAACAGAGTGCAAACTGCAGGAGAACGATCTCCAGAGTCACGACACTGATGGGACTCATCCCTAGAGAGTGTTAGGAAGATAATTGGTCGAAATATCGGCGACGGGAGGCACTTCTGTTTATCGGAAGTCTCCTATCTTTCTTGCTCCGAGGTGGGAATTTTATCACAGTGTCATAATTATCATCATTCAGTGCCTTGCTGGCAGGCGTTGGCGATTATGTCCCTTCACAAATAACGACCTCCGAAGGCATGGACCAAATCGTGTGTTCACTCCTGTCCGTGCCATGACTCAAGACTGTGAAGTTATTTTCTTGTGTAATCTTCTTTCTTTTTCTTTTCATAAATATTCTAAGTAACAGCTTTGTGTACCGTCTATTGACTATATCATCTTGTCCCATCAGTATTGCACCGCTCCTAGATGTTAAACATCCGGTGATAGTTCGTGTTTTTCTACCTATTATTGTATTTATTTGTTGATGCATGGAACGTGAGTAATTTTCCTAGTTTGTCCTAATCTCCATGAACTGACTGTTGATTCAGCCAAACTTTTTTTTTTAGCTACTTTGCATTTTTCGCATGTTTACTTTTTATTATGTATTGTTTTATATTCGTATTTATTTTGCTTTTTCTTACTTCTTTCACCCATCATCTGTAAGATTTTGCGTGTCATCCATTTCTGTTTTTAGCATTTCTATGTGTAAGTGAAATGAGGCCTTTTGACGTCTGTTGGATTGATTCCTGCAGCATATCCTATTGTTCACCAAAATCTGTATTATCTCCATGGCATTATATCTGGTCTTTACTATAACATTGCACCTTTCTCTAATTTCTGTGTCTGTTTTAAGTAATGTTAGATCTAACTTTTTGAGGGTTTCTTGATGGTTTTGAAGCTTACTCTCAACTTTCCTATTGTGGCATAACGCTAACCACCATTATTCATTTACCAAATACCGCAAGCCAAGAAGAGGAAATAATGAAACAAATGACTTCACAACCGCAAACTGAAACTAGGACTTAAAACTTAACATCGAAACTGGAACTGCATAAGTGACAGATGACGTGGATTCTTAGAAAGATTTCATCAGACAAAGCTGGGAAGACCATTGGACGAAATAGACATGTGACCCGCTTTCGCGCCAACGCATGGTTTGCATATGTTAATATTTCATCAGAATATGGTAAGCCCGCACTTTTTCCTGCAACCAGCCTGATGAATAGACGTGAGAAGCTAGTGTGACCAAATTTTCAAACATGGGATTGCGGAGTGCCTAGATCCGAGGTAAGCTTGTAATTCCCGAGATTAGACTAAGAACCCGATGTATCAGGTGTCCAGAAATGGTATCCAGCGTTTGTAATGTCAATTGAAATGTATTATTATTAATTAAAACCTCTGAAATGTAAAAATGCTCGACTGTAGATTCTGACGACGCAGAGCCGTTCCCGGGCAAACTGACACTCTAATATTCTCTTCGATGAAACTGCAATCTCTGATATTCTTAAAGATAATTATTAACTTTAAGAAGTGCATTATACTACTCCATTCTATTCTGAACAACTGTACGAAGTGATGATTCTAAAGCAATCTTGTGCATTTCACCAGAAACACTGATAAAAGATGCTATCACTACCTACAGCTAAAATGACAGTTCGTGTACTAGAATAAGTGCCTTGTTTTAAAACAGATTTATCTATGTCTATTTTCAATTTAGAAAGTTGAGAGAGAAATCCAATCTTTTCTTTCTACTTCATCTATTGAATGGATAGGGTTTGAAGGATAAATATTTATATTTATGTCAAATTTTAATTAGATAAGAGCACTTATGAACTGCATTGGATCAGAAGAGTTGAGCTTCGTGGAACTCCATCACACGAAGTGAACTTAACTCATTACTCAACATAACTTAAAACACAACACCACTCAACACCACTCATCACCACACAACCCAACACTCAACATCACAACAACAACATATATTGGGAGAGAGTTATTAGACACAGAAGAAAAAGAAGTTGGTTAATTGGGAAAACACAGAGAATTATTTATACACATTATAAACACCATTGAGTGGAAGAAATGTTATAAATGTATGTCATTTATTTACATGCATCTTGACACCTTCTCACTCTTGTCACTGTCTTACTGTACACGTTCACTGACCCCAGGTCAAATGAGAACTTACATACAGCAGGAACAAGTTGATACAAGGTGTACACAGTGTGATAAACTCTGACCACCCCAAATTAACCCAACACTAGATTAGAGAAAAAAGAGGGGGAGGGGAACTAGTTCCTACTTCAGGAATTTAGATTTCTTCCGACCTACTTCTAGAATATTGTATTGGTAGGAATGTATATATTTATGTGCATATTCATCAGTGATCTTGGTGGCTACATACTAACAACCACCCAACACATCAGCAAACTAACCACCTAAATCAGACCTGAAAGAGGGAAGCCGAGAGAAAGAGATGAACCACAAGTGAGATGGAAGATGACTTGACCATGAGCAAAGTAAGGGGAGACCTTCAGAGGAGCTATACGGGCAGACCTGAAGTGGATCCATCAGTCAATGGACCCTGGCTTACCAAATCTTCCAGTCACCAGGTTACCTTTCTAATTGGTACACACCACACCCAATTTCAGGAAACTGATATTTAATTGTTGAATCATTTTCACACTTAACATGTTCAACATCAAAATGTTTACTATGTTTTCACACTTGTTGACCTCGCATGTATTGATGCTTGTTTATTAATGGCCTGTGACAATGGTCCAATGTGCAACTTTTCTAATATATCTTGTGTAAATCACAATAGAGATGTATGTACTGGCCAGAAGGCTCAGGCCCAGTCAATAAATGATTAACATGAATTGACCTTCTGTTAATTTATCAGTTCAAACCTATCTGTGAGTCACAATCTTCTTTGTACATCATGTTGTCAAGATCTAATATGATTGATTATGTGTTTGAATGTTTAAAAATAACTCCACTCATAATGACTTACTAAAAATGGGGGAGAGAAGACTCTAGATCTATCAACTGCTCAATATCCATGATTTCTTCATCTAAATCAGGCTGAGAAAATTCTCCAGACTTTCCTCAGATTTGATAACCAAAACACAGGGGGCTCCAGAGCTATAAGAATCATTGGAGAAGGGGCAGATTCCCAGTTAGCAATTACCATTCTCACCAGGGCCATCTATATCTCCTAGACTACTTAAAAGAACGAGGCCTGCAGATAACTCAAGGTTCATATTCTGGGGTTATTGAAGATAGAAGAGGATGGGGCTCTACTTCTTTTGTTAGAAATGGGGCATGCACTACAGTGATCTCCCACTCCCTTCAAAAATATATGACATATTGTCGGCTACGTCCTGGATGGTTCCCATAAATAAATTACACAATTAAATAATACATTGTGTAATTAAAAAGTTACATAAAACAATCACAATATCTTTAGATTTTGAACATTGTCATTTTCTTATATTGATTGACAGCAACATGATATGAAGGACATTTACAGATAAATAAGAGTAGGTGACTGATCATTCTTCCTGAAGAAGGGGGCCAGTTCCAATAGGCGTATACTTCAGAAAAAGGTGCTCCAGGAGGAATATCAAGTATAAATCTACTATTTAAACATTACTTCTCTTCCAGAGAAGGTGTTCTTTTCCTGTGGAGTCTGAACTTAACAGCATTTCATCAACCACCGGAAAATCTTATCCGTTGGGAAAACTCTGTCTAATTTCAGATTCTTTTCTTTACTACGAATTAATTCTGGGTACTTCAGTGCCTGCTGCCTTTGGCTTTTCCACCATTGACAGACATAACATAGGGTGTTTTTAATATTGCACATGCTCTGTTGTATATTTGCAGATCAGGGACTGACAAGCTTACGCGGATCAGACTAACTGCAATTATATTTTTTAGGCAGAACAAAGCAATAAATTATAGACATGGCGGAAACTGCAAAGTTTAGAGCCCAAATAACAGAAACAGGTAGGGAATGCGGGTTAGATGGCCCTGAGCTAGCTAACTATGTTTCAGATGCATTCGACAAAAGAGAAAGACTGCAAGCGGAATTGGCTCTCAAAGAAAAACAGCTTCAGGCTGAATTGGCTGAGAGGGAAAAACGACTTCAGGCAGAATTGGAGGAGAAAGAGAAACGATTTCAAGCAGAATTGGAGGAGAAAGAGAAACGACTACAGGCTGAAATGGAAGATAAGGAGAGAGAGCGTCAACACCAACTGGAGTTGAGGAGAATGGAGACTGAAGTGGAGATCCGGAGAATAGAGAAAGGGAGTGGTCCTACACCCTCAACCTCATCAGGATCGCCAGTGACAGAACCACCGCCTCACGTCTCTCACCTTAATTCAGGAGCTATGTCATTTCCTCTGGAACCCTTTAATGAACAGACTGACCACATCGAAGGATTTTTATCACGCTTCGAGGCAATGGCTGTCAGCTATGGGCTTGAAGAAAGTAGATGGGCGACGAAGTTAGCGCAGGCCTTAAGATCCACGGCGTATGATGTGTTCTCACGCCTCACTAGAGAGGAACAACAGAACTACACAACACTTAAGACGGCACTCTTGAGCCGCTTCGAAGTGGACGCCGAATCTTATAAACTCAGGTTCAAAGCCGCAAGGAAGGAACCGGGTGAGAGTTACGCGCAACTCGTGGAAAGACTGAAGTCATACATACACAGATGGGCTTGCTTGGGAGGATTTGAGGAAAGTTTTGAAGGACTCCGTGAAATGATCATCATTGATCAGATCAAGGGGAAAATGCAGAACGAAATGAAGGCATTCTTAACCCAAAACGGGGCGGACCGCCTAGAAACTATAATCATCCTGGCAGAGAGATTTGAGAAATCTCAGAAGGAGATGGGAGGAAAGGGACGTTCGAACAACACCCCCTCTCAAAACAAAACTCCACAGCCAAAAGAGGGTGAAAACACTGTGGCCACCAAGAAAAATGGGAAATCCCAGAAAAACACTCAAAACTCAGTCCAAACAGCGCCGAAGGAGGACAAACCATTCTGTACCCATTTCAAAATTAGAGGTCACACATTTCAGAATTGCAGGAAAAAGCCACCTCCACACACAGCGGTATGTTTGACCAACCGAAAAGAGAAAAAAGTGACCACTGGTGAAACGTCCAAACAGACACCTCATCAAGACACATCATCTCGTATTCCGGTTGTAGAATCCATCTTGCTAAATGGATTCAAGACTAACTGTTTATATGATATTGGATTATCGTATGACTGTGTTGTCTCATCATCCTTAGTTCACCCTGAACAGGTGACAGAGGAAATAGTGGAATTACAGGGACCACTGAAGAGTTCAACAAATATGTCTCTTCCAGTGGCAAAAGTAAACATAGCCTCGCAGTATGTCACTGGGACAATCAAGGCAGCAGTCTTGGACGATCCGATATATCCCGTAATCCCCGGCCGTAGATTTATCGTTTTAGGAGAACCTGTTCAACCTGTGGCGATGGCGACCATGACCACTCGATCCCAGGCAACAAAAACTCCAGAAATAACTACGCCAATCCCTCGAACGGAGGAACTGAAGAGGGCACAAGAAGCCGACAGCACATTGGAACCCTGCTTCAGAAAACTGCCAAAATCACATTTACCTCTACGTAAAGGTGATCTGTTCATGAAGTCAGCACTTCTTTACAGAAAAGCAGGACGAGCTGGACAAGAGTTTAATCAACTTGTTGTACCAACTCAATACAGGACTCAGATCTTAGAGATGGGTCATAGTCTACCATTCAGTGGGCACATGGGTATCAACGCTACTACACAGCGGATTACCACTCACTACTTTTGGCCAGGGATGAATTCAGACATACAACGTTTTGTAAAATCATGCCCACAGTGTCAGAAAGTATCACCAAAACACCGGACACCACCGGCAATGTTGGGTGAATCGCCAATCACTGGAATTCCATTTGAGAAAGTGGCTGTAGACATAATCGGACCTCTCTCAGCAACGAAGAGGCGAAACCGATTCATATTAACGCTTGTGGACACAACAACCATGTGGGCCGAAGCAGTTCCTATGCCCAGCTGTGACTCCAAACACGTCGCTGATGCATTATTAGGAATATTCACACGTCAGTATTTCCACAAAGGATCTTGACGGACAACGGTTCACAGTTTCGTGGTAAGCTCATGGAAGAGACCTTCAGACTTTTTAATGCACGCCATATCTTCAGTTCACCATATCACCCTCAGTCAAATGGACTTCTGGAAAGGTGGAACGGTACATTGATTATTATCCTGCGCAAAATTGCCCAGGAGAAGACAGAGGATTGGGACATGTATTTACCCGCGGCTTTATTCGCTTACAGGGAAGTACCCCATCACTCAACAGGTTTTGCTCCAGCCACATTGTTGTTTGGACGACCGATCAAGGGACCACTGGAGGCGTTACTTCGAACGTGGACTGATAATACTACAGATGATACAGTCGTGACTGCATCTACATATGTTGCCGAGTTGAAAAATCGTTTACAACACAGTTGGAAACAAGCGAATGTCAATCTACGTCAAGCCAGAAGAAGAATTGCTCGTAACTTCAACCGCAAGGCAAAGGATAGAGAGTTAGAGGTAGGAGAGAAGGTGATGTTGCTGCTTCCAACCAGTCAGAATAAGCTGCAAATAGGATGGAGAGGACCTTATGTAGTGACGGAGAAGATCTCACGTACCAACTACAGAATTTCAGTCAAAGGCAAGATGAAAGTATTTCACATAAACCTCTTGAAGAAGTTTCATGAAAGACCCTCAACCACCGAACCTGCACATCTGATGGCTATGAGTGTGGCTACTGAAGTCGAAGAAGGATCAACAATGGGAGTCGAGTGCCAACTGCAAGCCAAAGAGACCTTTAAGGATGTGGAAATCAATCCCAACATAACAAAGGATCAGCAAAAGCAGATTAGGGAACTTATGGCAAAATATGCAGAAGTACTTACTGATAAGCCAGGAAGAACTGATTTGGAGGAATTTGACATGAAGTTAAATGACACAGTGCCTGTGCGAGTCAAGACTTACCCAGTTCCTTATGCAAAGCAAAAGACTTTAGAGGAAGAAATACAACAGCTGCCCCCCGCAGGAATAATCTCACCATCTGAATCACCTTACAGTGCTAGCGTCGTCTTATCGAGAAAGCCAAGCGGAGAACATAGATTGTGCATCGATTATCGACAGCTCAATGCTATTACTGAATTCCAAGCAGAATCTCTGCCTGATCAGAATAAACTCTTCACAGCACTCAACCGAGCTAAGTACTTTACTAGGATTGATCTCAGTAAGGGATATTACCAGATTCCTGTAAAACCGGAAGTTAGACCATGGTTAGCTTTCAGCACGCCTGGAGGACACTATGAGTTCAACGTTCTTCCATTCGGATTAAGTAATGCTCCCAGCGTCTTTACACGTATGATGAGAAAATTACTTGACCCACTACAGCATCCAGACATCAGTCACTTCATGGATGACATCCTGATCGCAACTGAAACATTTGAAGAGCATGTAGAAACACTGCATCTTTTGTTCAGGCGCCTCAGAGAAACTGGATTGACTGCTAGACCAAAGAAGTGTCAGATAGGATTCCAAGAATTGGACTTTCTAGGTCATAAGATATCTCATGGACTGATAATTCCACAAGAGGGAAATGTGGACAAACTCCAGAGAGCACCTCGTCCAAAAACAAAGAAGGATGTAAGATCATTTGTATCCTTATGTGGATTCTATCAAAGATACATCAAGGACTTCAATACTCTGTCAGCTCCTTTAACGGATCTTACCAAAAAGGGGAAACCAGAGAAAGTCACTTGGTCAGCTGACTGTGATAGAGCTTTCACAGCACTAAAGCAGGCATTAACTGCTCATCCAGTCTTACATCTACCAGACCTCAACCAACCATTCGTGCTGCGCCCCGATGCCAGTAACATAGGAATTGGGGCAACGCTGTTGCAGAGAAAGGGAGATGTACCATAAGAGCTATTCCCTGTAGCCTATGCTAGCAGGAAATTGAATGCAGCAGAGAGAAATTACAGTACTATCGAGAGAGAATGTCTTGCGCTCGTATGGAGTGTACATAAATTTCAGGCATACCTATATGGCAAACACTTCACAGTGCAATGTGACCATCAACCACTCATGTTTCTCGCAGCATCTACGACTCTGAATGCCCGACTTATGAGGTGGTTGCTGCTTCTTCAACCGTACTCGTTCCAGGTTGAGTATGTTCCTGGGAAAATGAATGTGGGAGCGGACTTCCTGAGTCGACACCCAGTGCCTGATGAACCAGGTCAATCAGATGCAGAAGAAAATACAAGGGAGGAAAAATGGGAACAGCTTGATAACTGAAAATGTTGGAAACATAGTTCCATACCGTAGAACAATCTGGGGTGGGGCCATGTGGCATAACGCTAACCACCATTATTCATTTACCAAATACCGCAAGCCAAGAAGAGGAAATAATGAAACAAATGACTTCACAACCTCTCTCATTTATATCACACACGCCAATGCCTCCAGTATGACAGTCATTTCAAAATGTTTACACTGGCCCACCGCCATGTCTAATTCATTATAAAATATGTTTATGTCCTCTTACTGTCTGCTGTTGGCGCATTTGCGTGTATTATGTTAATATCCGGAGGTTTGCCATGGGGTCTCACTAATAATACTCTGTGATTGTCCGGAATCCGTTAACATGCCCCCCCCCCCCCCCCCATCTCCAGCACTCTTTTGATCCAAAATTATGGCAACTCCCCTTTTGTAGCCCTTCTCTCCTGAGTTACGTATTATTTCCGTATGCTTTTGTTTTTAATAATATTTTTTTTTTAAATGCTGCATATCCCTTACAGGACGTTGCAGTCAATACCAGCATTTTTCAGCTGCTGTTGATGTACTAGGCAAGATTATGCTCAGTAGTTTGACCGACCGGCTCACATACCTCCGTAAGTTACCAGCATGGTCGAACCACTGCCGATTCTCCCGCAGCTGCGTTACTTAAGAGAATATACGGGATTACGGAGAAAGACGTTTACACCTACGCTAGGGAGACCGGCCTTTCATTTCTGTATGTATGTAAATAGTTTTCTCACACACCTGGCCATAGTATTTCACAATATATATTAACAACAAATAGTTACTATGCATATGGCAAGAAATCATAACATTTTACTTCCCATATTTACACCCTTGGTCTCTTACAGCAGATGTAAATTATCATAACAACAGGCTATCAGTCCGTTGATGAATCACCACTTTTGTGAACGATTCTGTCTAAACGGGTTCTGGACTGACCACCATGAATGGAACACAACTAATAACAATAGTAGAAAGAGACACAACAATATAACAGTTATTCAAGGGACATTACTCGATTTAAATTAATTTTTTTTTTCTTTTGCATATCCTTTACAGGACATCGCTGTCAACACCAGCATATTTCAGCTGTATGTTGATCTCTTGGCAAGATTACGCTCAGTAGTTTGCTATTGCTTTCTGAGCGGCCGGCTCACATACTCCGTAAGTTACCGATGCGATTCGAACCACTGCTGATTCTCACCGTCATCACGTCACCCACGAGAGTATACGAGATTATGGAGAAAAGTCATAACCTCTAAGCCACGAAGCCGGCAAATTAAATATATTATGTGATATAAATACATTTAGAAGTTCAAAACAATTTTTTCCCGTAGTGAATTTGATTAACGAAGACACAAACAATAGATTGCACGATTTATTGCCTGCATATTTCGCTGCACACAAATCACACAACTTACGTGAATTAACTAGATAAATCCTTCAAGTTGAAATATACACAAATTCGCACAGTAATGTCAATTATCTATCACGGTAATTTTAAGCTGACTAACATGTCTTTCTGTTTGCACAATTCTGGCTTGCGTTGATTGATCATAATTGCTTCTGCAAATTTTAACAAGCGAGTATTTTGTGTGTTAAACAACACGCGAAAGGCAGTGTCTCTGTCAACCACATGGCCGCTCTCGACAATGTGCCTACCAATTGAAGACGCCGGGAGCTTCCGGTGTGTCGGCCCCACGAGGCTAGCATCTCCTGTGTGTTGTATCTTGTTGACCCATTGAGGTATATTACAGTGGTAGATAAGTGACATTACTATGCGAATACGTGTATATTTCAACTTGGAGGATTTATCTAGTTAATTCACGTAAGTTGTGTGATTTCTGCAGTAAGTACGTGACGAGATGCAGCGAAATATGCAGGCAATAAATCGTGCAATCTATTGTTTGTGTCTTCGTTATTCAAATTTAGAAGTTTTCATTGCATGTGATAATGTACATATAGTAATTAGCAACGTGTACACTTGGCATAAATGGCAGATAATAACTTAAGAAATCTTCAACATTTATTTTAAAAAATGTTGGATTTATTTTGTATTTGGAAAATTGTATAATTTGATGTTTTATTTCTTTGCAACAAATTATTAAATGTTTTTTGCCTTTAATGGCAACTCGTTCATCGATGAGTTTAAAATATATTTTTGACCGTCCTTTATTATGGGACGTAAATTACAAATATCTATGAAATAGGAGAAAGTTTCCATGATGACGAACATTGGTAATTTTTGGTTTTTGGATGCATATTCCTTACAGGACCTTGCACTCAGCACCAGCATATTTCAGCTGCTGTTTATGTACTAGACAACCTTTACGTTCAGTAGTTTGCCATTGCATTCTGAACGAACGGCTCACATACCCTCGTAAGTTACCAGCGCGGCGCGAATCGCTGCCGATTCTCTCAGCTGCTGTATTGTCCATGTGGATATACGGGATTACGAACAATGTCGTTAACATCTAGACCAGGGAGACCGGCACATTGGTAATAGGGAAAGCTAATCCACTCGCTATTTCTAACAGTCGGAAATGGCTGTCAAAGGCAGAGGTAAAAGACCTCCGTGTGGATGTGGATGTCAAGGGGAAACCACCACATTATCTTCCCAAGACTTCATGGCAAAACACATTTCAGAGTTATTGAACGATGATAATAACTGTCTTAGGACATCCTCGTCCAGTGGGGACAGTCATGAGCCAGGTGACACCAGACCGTCATCCAGCTACTGATGGCACAACCATAACTAAACTAAATACCAACACAATGTTTTACCGTAGTGAATTTGAATAACGAAGACACAAACCATATATTGTAAGATTTATTGCCTGGCATATTTCGCAGAGGTGTTTCCAAGGCACCAGGGCCAGGTTCTATACTGGCCAAGACTTACTAACACGTCCTAGTCGTGTGTCATGGGCAACAGGTCCCTTCGGTGTCCTGGCTAACGTTGTAGGATCTCTGATTGTTCCGAAGTCGGAGAGTATCTGCCTGCAGGGCACGGAACCACCAGTCTTCAAACCAATAAGTCAGACATGGCACAACGGACACTCACGCAAACCTCAGTCCGGTATAACACCACAGTGATGTTGGACAACAGGATGTCTTCATCCGACATACAGAACTTGACGCTGGAGTTCACAGCCAGCGAACTTAAGCAAGTAAGCAAGCAAGCAAACAGAAGTCACACAACATACAAGAGGCTTCTCATAAGCCTGACCATGAAAATTGAAATTTGGCACAGGGCTTATTCCTTCTCAATGTAACCACCACCTGAATTTATGCATTTCTGCCATCTCTGAGTGAACTTGAAAAAACCTTCAGAATAAAACAACCTATTTTTCGAACTAAACCAGCTATCACAAGCCTGTATGACTTCTTCGTCACTGTCAAGACGATTTCCTTTCAGCTGTTTTTTTTTTTTACGATTTGGTGAATCCAGGTCTCATCTACCGTCCCCATGGTCTTTTACATGTTTATCGACCGCCACATGTTGAGCAACTGGCCACAGCAATCAACCCTTGCTTGTTTCTGTTCACATGTCAGCAGGCGCCGCGGGGCACACACTTTTCTCATGGTCAGTCTGTTGTGTAATATTCTAAAAACTGTTCTGTTACTCAGTTTTTCTGAACCCGATATCTCTGCAAATGTCATTTTCCTATCCTGGTCTATGATTTTCTTCACTTTTGCAGCATTTGCATCATTGCACGCTGAGGACGGTCGTCCTGGTCTTGGCAGATCTGCAACTTGGGAACGGCTACACTTAAACTGCAAACACCAATTTTTTACAAAAGCATACGAAGGACAGACTTCCTCAAACACTGGCCCCATCACCCTGTGTATTTCTGTAAGTGTTTTACAATGTAACATCAAGAATTTTATCACAGTCCTGGCGTCTGATTTCTCTATTGTTCTGACAAACTGTTGGATGTGCAGATCTGGTCAATAGGGTGTGTTGTGCCATGCACCATATCGGGAAAACCAGTGAGATGGAAAATTCATAATTCAGATGCCTATTACAAATTAAATGAGCTATACATATGCCAAATTTCAGTTTTCTCCGCCTACTTCTTCATGGTCAGGCTAAAGACTTACGAGAAGCCCCTTGTAGAGTAAAATAAACTAAATACATTTAGAGTAGGAACATGGGATGTCAGGACATTAAATGAGCTGGGAAAGTTAAACAATGTTCTAAGAGAAACGGAAAGCATGAAATTGAATATACTAGGCATAAGTGAGATGAGATGGAAGGGATCGTGCAAAATTACAACCGACAAACACACAATAATTTATTCTGGAGGGGATACACACGAAAAAGGAGTAGGACGAATATTTGATGAAAACAACAGCCAAGTTAATGAATGGATACTAGTGTATTTAAGATTGAGTCATTATCGTAAAAATCAAAGGCAAACCAATAGATATTAACTATCTTTGAGGGGTAGTCATTCCCACTCAACATTCCTATCTGTCAACCACCTAGGTAGGTTACGTGTGTCTGTGTTGTATTCGTCATTATTTGATACACCTTTGTGAGTTGTTACTGTGTCTTTAACTTGCTGTTATTGTGTCAATTCATTCTGACAAGTACTATATAGGTCTGTTAGTACGTCTAATTTGTCGTCTGGTATTTTAATCGTTTTGTCTTCTGTTGGGAAAACTAATGATGCATAATTTGCTTCTTCTACTTTAATGTATTATTTCTCCCATTTCTGTATGTCTTGGCTGCTACACTCTTTTAAGTCTGGTATGTTCCCTAATATTAATTCAGTTGTCATTTGTGGTAACACTGCAGCTGTTACCCGTCCCGGATAGTATGGGCAGTTGATGTCAGTCCACGCCATCTTATACTGTTTTAATGCTCCACCAAATGTCCTGCATGTCACCTTATCCTCTGTATAATCTTCGTCTTTAACCAATTTTCGGTCAACCCCAATAATTGAAGTCCCTGCGTCTCTTATCATTGTAACTGCTAGTCCGTTAACTAATGCAAGTCGTACGTCTAAGTTTCCGTCCCGTGTGTGAGCAGAATTAGCTTCTTGTATGTAAGCCTTGCTACTACTCTCATCGAAATTGTCATTTCTAAACCGTCGCTATGTTAACTGCGGTTTTCTCTTCATATTCATCGGGTTCACTACTGGTGAACAAGAATGCTGCATTGGCCTCTTTCCATGTCTTTCTAATCTTACAATCTCTAGAGGTATGTCCGTTACTGTTACAGACAAAACATTTGTCGCTGTTCTTATAGCAAGCGTACTTGCTAACTTTGTGTGATGTTAAGTTTTTGATATAAGCGTCATAGTCAGGGTTCTTGTCACACATTTCAAGGGAACCATGGTGTATTTAACACTGAGGACATTGTATTAGGTAACCCTTCTTTACACTTCTTTCTGGTCCTCTTTGTGTGTTGCCTATCATATAGTATGGTCCTCTGCCTCTATATTGTTGACTGTATTGCTGAAATTTACCCGGTCTAGCATTATATCTCTGACTGGATAATCTGGCAGCCGCCACTATAACTAAATCAGACTGAGCCCCTTCCGCAAAAACATCCCTATGGAAATTATAATAAGCTTCTCCTTTGGCCTCCATTTCTGGCACAGACGTACACTGGTTCTCGACCAGAAACGTTGACATTGCTTCTGGTACAGAATGTTACTTAAATTTTCACAACATAATAAGTAGAAAACAAACATGAAGGGGTATATGGATTCCTCTTAGCCAGATAGGATTACACATGCAAACCACTAACTAAAACGTAAACCACAATTAGCCGGATAACCTTCGCAGGGCTTTGCAACCAGCCCCAGCATTTAGTGTCTGCTTGTGATGTAATTAAGAATTTTATTTCAGCAGTTTGTCATTGCTTTCCGAACGCCGCCGTCTCATACCATGGAAATCAACGCAAATCGGCCTACGTCCAAATCACCCTCAGCTTATTTCGAACCCTGGACTGGGTATGTCGAGAGATGATGAAACTGCGCCTGTCACAATCCCCCAGGATGTTGGTTATAACACATACTACGACCCTGTCACAATAATTTAACATCAGCCAGGCAAAGACATCAGTAGCCAACAAAATCGTAATAAATAAGAATTTAAAAAAAAAGATTGATTGCGGCAATTATGGCCTAGTTAATTGTGAGCAAGGTTAAAAATATGTAGTAACTTGTCTGGTACTAAAGAACACACACTACAACCCTGTCACGACAAGGTGGCAGCAGCCAGGCAGAGACAGGAAAGTAACCAATGAAACCCAACTAAATAATAATTTAAAAACAAAATAGATTAGTTGCCGCAGTTATGATTTAATTAACTGTGAACAGGGTTGAACATATATAACAACTTGTCGGTACCAAAGAACAATGTTTATCGTTATGCACGTAGGACAAATGTGCATTTTGCATATCTTAATGTCCAGACAACATGCGCGGGCTTTATGCACAATCAAAGTTACAGTTATACAAATACACACATATACATGTATATACACACATACTTAACTCTTTGTCTTATAGTCCATGTCGTGTGGTGTTGGTGATCTCGTCTGTTCACAGCCTTCCGTCTTTTGTACTGATAATCATTTCTGATACCGACGTTCCTTCATGCTATGATGCCAGACTGTCCGACACCTTCTCTCTTGGTCTCCCCTGCCTCTCTTCTCCCTAAAACATTCCGTTTGTCACGGCAAACTGTAGCTGTCCTCTTCTCTTGACATGCCCAACAGACTGTCCTCTTCTCTTGACATGCCCAACAGACTGTCCTCTTCTCTTGACATGCCCAACAGACTGTCCTCTTCTCTTGACATGCCCAACTGACTGTCCTCTTCTCTTGACATGCCCAACAGACTGTCCTCTTCTCTTGACATGCCCAACAGACTGTCCTCTTCTCTTGACATGCCCAACAGACTGTCATCTTCTGATGCGAGTAACCAGTTCTCTTTGTGAGTTAGCTTCTTTCGGGATCTCTTCATTGCTCTTTCTATCTTTCCACGGAGCTCTCATCATTCTTCTACAGAACCACATCTCCGCAGCTTTCACATAATTCCTCACATGTCTGCTAATTGTCCATGATTCGCTTTCGTACATAAATATTGAGTTAATATAGCTGTTAAGAACTCTTGTTATTACCTCGACTGTCATCCTCAGCCATTTACTGCCTATAATACCTTGCGGTGTAGGATAAGGGAGTCTTCAGTCAAGGAATTAAGGCCGCCACCTGGCAAGTACCGAAGGAGAGCCCGGCGTTCTAGCCACCCGGCAAGCCGCTCCTTACCTCGACTGACCAAGATAAATTGTGGAGAAAATTCTCCATCTTGAAAATGCTGCCTTTACTTAGGCTCTTCTACATGTAATTATGTTTAGTACATCTTCCATCAGCCGTTATTCATCTCATCTCATCATGTTCCTCTTGTACCTTGCGGTGTCGTGGTGAAGTATAAACATCGTGAGAGTGCCCGATTATGGGCTTTATATATCGACATTCCCATGGACTCTGCTATTCCCTCCGTCCAACGTTTACGTGGTCGGCCTCTTCCTCTGTTTCCCTCTGGTCTGTACATCATTGCTTGATGTGGTGTCAGCCGTTATTAAGGTACCCAAATACTTAAATACATTGACTTGTTTCAGAATGGTTTCATTAACTTTGTTGGGTATACACATTTTTTTTGTAATAACCATTACTTCTTTTGTTTTCTGTTTTAAGTTCTTTGTTTTCACTTTCTGTGGCAAATATATTTAAATCAAACAAAAAAAAAAGGTTGTAAAGGCAAGTGGGCGAACTTCAATGCACCGGATTTTATCCCATATGGCTTGATCTCTTTCCGCAGAGCAGCTCGCAGAAAGCGTCGCTCAAAGCACGAACTTGGTAGCTCCAGCGACGACCCCCAGGAGTCTCCGATAAAACTTCATTAATGAACCATACATCGTAGGTCGGAATCGAACACCCATCGTTAACAGTGCCATGCTGGCGGCATAAATACTTCGTCACGGAGACTGCCTAACTAAATGTATGCACATAAACAGACTGTAGCTACCAGGCCTGGACTGTGTCTAGTAGACAAACTGTAGCCACCAGGCCTGGACTGTGTCTAGTAGACAGACTGTAGCTCCCAGGCCTTGACTTAGTCTAGTAGACAGACTGTAGCTCCCAAGCCTTGACTTTGTCTAGTAGACAGACTGTAGCCACCAGGCCTGGACTATGTCTCGTAGACAGACTGTAGCCACCAGGCCTGGACTGTGTCTCGTAGACAAACTGTAGCCACCAGGCCTGGACTGTGTCTCGTAGACAAACAGACTGTAGCTACCAGGCCTGGACTGTGTCTAGTAGACAAACTGTAGCCACCAGGCCTGGACTGTGTCTTGTAGACAAACAGACTGTAGCTACCAGGCCTGGACTGTGTCTCGTAGACAAACAGACTGTAGCTACCAGGCCTGGACTGTGTCTCGTAGACAAACAGACTGTAGCTACCAGGCCTGGACTGTGTCTCGTAGACAAACAAGACGTCAGAAAACTGGCTCGTAATGAGTATTTATATTATTATATTAAATAATGTAGTTAGGTGAAGCTATTCAAACCGTATATGCAAATTAACAACACTAAAACAAAATCATTGTTATTAACAACCAGACAAAGACTTCAAACTCTAAGCTCATACACATCACTTCAACTTCACATCGATAACATGCCAGTAGAAAGTGTAATTGAGCACAAAACATTAGGGCTAATCAATGATAGAAACCTAACCTTTAATTCCCACGTTCAAGCGCTCATTAAACAAACAGCGAAAAAAGTCTACCAACTCGCCACAATTAAAAACTTCCTTGATGAGGACACAAGGTATACTTCTCATATACAGACACACTTTGACTACTGCTCTACAATCTGGGACGGTTGTTCTAATTCAAACACCAAGCGACTTCACTCACTCCAGAAACGGGCCATGAGTCTAATTTAAAGCAAACATTTATCTGACAATCCTAGCCTGTATAAACGCCTTCAGTTACTACCACTCCGCAAACGCCTGCTTTTCAATAAAGCTAACTAATTCACAAAATACTGCATCGGAATGCCCCAAATTACCTGTGGCCATTGTTTAAATATAATGCTAGACATAGTAACAGTTTAAATATATTACACATTCCGAAGCCTAGGATTGACCTATACAAAACAAGCTTAACGTACTCTGCAGCTCAGCTGTGGAACAATCTTCCACAAGAAATCAAAGACATCACCAATCCTTATTCATATAATCGCAAATTATTCGAACACTATCTCAGTACGGATTATCTTCCCCCTTAATAATAGAGATAATAATAATAATAATAACAAAACCCTAGTATAACAGCCAGTCCCCTTTTGGTAGGCCAGTATATTCCACATGGCTAACAACAAGTGTCAGACCATTATCTAATATTACTGTGTCGTGTAGTTTTGATGTTCGCATTTTGCCCATGCCTTTATAATGCATATCTTTTATATTGTTGATGTTCTCTGTTAGCCTTGAATGATGTGTGAATGAAATAATGTATGAAAGAGAGTGATAGAAGGGCAGCATGTTAGACGTTCCTGCGTGCCCAATTCTTAACCCTTTGAAAATAAAGTTTGTTCGTTCGTTCGTTCGTTTTTTTTTATTTACACATGTTGTATGTTCCTCGCAGGGCGATGCAATTATTCCAAGTGTATTTTCAAGGCAAATTTACATGTAGTAGTTCGCCATGACATCCTGAACAAGAAGTCAACATTGAAGTCCAACTCAGCGATATGGGGTTGATTCCGTTACCCCAGCCCTCAGCGCACCGGGAGTTTAAGACATAGAGTGCTCTCAGGCCTTGTCGACTTCATAAACAACATCGAGTTTCGGAATTAGAAACACTGGCCGCGGTAAATGTGACATCATCATCATCATGTGCCGTGTCGATAAGCGTGGGCGGTCATGTTTCGCCATCTCACACGATCACCAGAGTCGTGGATCAGCTCCGTGTCCTGGTCTCGACCATACCACGCGGCCAAGACGATGTTAAACGACTTAGAAAAGAGAGTAATGGAAGGCGCGGCTCCTGGTAGAAGAGGCAGTGGACTATCAACGCGAAGATGGACACACAGTAATAAAAACACCTGGTATGATAAGGATGCTTGAAGATTTACACATTGATGGAAAAAACCTTTTTTTTTTTTGGGGGGGGGGGTGTTGCATATACCTTACGGGACGTTGCAGTCAACACCAGTATTTTTCAGCTGAACGACCCGCTCCCATACCAGCACGTTATAACACAACGCGACACAGTCTGCTGCACAAATCGGTCGCAGCTGAGCTTCGAACGCCTGGTACCCGGCTCACGAACCGCGTTCGCAAGCCTTTAGCCAAGGAGCCGGCAGGCAGGAAAAGACCTTAGACTTGTACAAAACGTATATTGGAAACAACAAGCTGCCATTATAATTGATAACGATGTAGGTCAATATCAGCCTATTAAAAGAGGTGTGAGACAGGGATGTGTAATGTCTCCAGATCTTTTTTTCCCTATACAGTGAAAATATTTTCAGAAATATAGAAGATATGGAAGGAATAACATTAGATATGCAGATGATACAGTCTTGATTGCAGACAATGAACAGGACCTGCAATATTTAGTAGATGCGGTTGTTGCACACAGTGACAACTAGGGTTAAAATTGAATTATAAGAAGACACAGATTATGGTCGTCGCTGGGAAGAAGGAAATACCACAATGTGATATACAAGTAAATGAGAATATTCTTAAATAAGTGTATCGGTACAGTTATCTCGGAACGGTCATACCATTTGATGGGAGATGCCTTGAAGAGATTAGAACAAGAATTGCCATTGCGAAAGTAACATTTTGCAAGATGAAAAACATACTGACCAATAAAAAGATATCAGTTGAAACGAGAAAAAGAGTGTTGAAGTGCTATATAGAACCTGTACTTTTGTATGGATGTAAAGCGTGGACAATGAGCAGTCAAGCTGAAAAACATCTGATGGCTGTGGAAATGTGGTTTCTGAGGAAAATGCAAAGAATACCATGGACAGACAGAAAAACCAATAAACAAGTCCTTCAGGAAACAAATGAAGATCGTAAACTGATTAGAGTCATTAGACGTAGACAGTCACAATTTTTTGGGCATGTTATGAGAAGAATTGACTTCGAGAACTTGGTGACGACTGGCAAGATCGAAGGGAAGACACCAAGGGGAAGACCGAGAAGTAAATACCTGGGTGGCTTGGCCACGTGGCATGGTCGAGAAAGGAACACGGAGCTGATCCACGACTCTGGTGATTGAGTGAGTTGGCAGAACATGAACGCCCACGCTTTCCGGCACGACACATGATGGATGGATGGATGAATATCGGACATGGGAACTGGCTTTAGATCGAGCGTCTCTCTCCAGCAGGCCGTGTTGCATATCCGTTACAGGATGTCGCTCAGTCCCAGCATTTTCTGGCTATTTATGATGTCTTGGCAAGTTGACGTTTAGTAGTTTTCCATTGCATTCTGAACGACCGGCACTCATACCATTATATGAAAACCAACGCAAGGCGGTCTGCTGCTAAATCCCCCGCTGTGTTTCGAACGCGGTGTGCGGGATTACGAGTTGTAACTTCTTCGCCACGGAGCAGCCTCAAAAAACAATCCCGGCCTCGGTTGGGATTCGAACATATTAGCACCGGACCGCCAGCCAAGCGTGCTAGCCATGCGCTACCGGGGCTTCCTTAAATATAAACAGCATGCGGTACCGTACTGGAACATCACAAAAGAGTACAAAATAAGAGACAACATATCGGTATACACGGCAGAACTAGTAGGAATTATGAAAGGACTAGAAATAGCAACAGAGTACCCCTCTATAAAACTAAGTATACTGACGGATTCACTATCCGCAGTACAAGCGCTAGTCCAGAATCCTTTAACCCCCCCCCCCCCCCCCAATAGCACTCATTTGATCCAAATTATGCCAGCTTTCTTTTTGTAGTCCTTCCCTCCTGAGTAAAGTATTATTTCTGTAAGTATTTAATTAGTTTTCTTACGCTCAAGGCCACCGCATTTCGCAATATATATTAACAACAAATTGTTATTATGCATTTGGCAAGAAATCATAAAACTTTACTTCCCATATTTACATCCTTGGACTTTTACAGCATATGTAAATTATCATAACAAGAGGCTAGCAATGCGTTGATTAATCACTACTTGTATGAATAATTCTGTTTAAACCGGTTGTGAACTGACGACAATGAAATGAACACAACTAATTACAATAGTGTAAAGGGACATAACAACGTAACAGTTAAGGGACATTGTTCGAAATAAAATAAATGTATTATGTAATCTAAATAAATTTAGAAGTATTTATTGTCTGTGATATCTTCTTTACGGTAATTAACACCGAGCAAATTCAGCATAAATGACAGATAGAACTCAAGGAATCTTCAATGTTTATAAAAACGTTTTGACATTATTTTGTATGCATACAAGTTAATATACTTTTCTAATTGTTTTTTGCAATATAATATAAAATGTTTTCATCCTTTCAATGGCAAGGCCATTATAGTTCACATTTGAAATATATTTTTGACCGTCCTTGACCATGGGACGCAAATTACAAACATCTGTGTCTCCAGCCATTGTCCTCTGGCCCAGCCCATCTCTAGCTTCCTACCTCGCCCATGGATGGAGTCCTTGAGGCAACACGCCTAGGTGAAAGTCTGTGGTCCCATCCTATACCCTCTGGCCCAGCCCATCTCTAGCTTCCTACCTCGCCCATGGATGGAGGCAACACGCCTAGGTGAAAGTCTGTGGTCCCATCCTATACCGTCTGGCCCAGCCCATCTCTAGCTTCCTACCTCGCCCATGGATGGAGGCAACACGCCTAGGTGAAAGTCTGTGGTCCCATCCTATACCGTCTGGCCCAGCCCATCTCTAGCTTCCTACCTCGCCCATGGATGGAGGCAACACGCCTAGGTGAAAGTCTGTGGTCCCATCCTATACCGTCTGGCCCAGCCCATCTCTAGCTTCCTACCTCGCCCATGGATGGAGGCAACACGCCTAGGTGAAAGTCTGTGGTCCCATACTATACCCTCTGGCCCAGCCCATCTCTAGCTTCCTACCTCGCCCATGGATGGAGGCAACACGCCTAGGTGAAAGTCTGTGGTCCCATCCTATACCGTCTGGCCCAGCCCATCTCTAGCTTCCTACCTCGCCCATGGATGGAGGCAACACGCCTAGGTGAAAGTCTGTGGTCCCATCCTATACCGTCTGGCCCAGCCCATCTCTAGCTTCCTACCTCGCCCATGGATGGAGGCAACACGCCTAGGTGAAAGTCTGTGGTCCCATACTATACCCTCTGGCCCAGCCCATCTCTAGCTTCCTACCTCGCCCATGGATGGAGGCAACACGCCTAGGTGAAAGTCTGTGGTCCCATCCTATACCGTCTGGCCCAGCCCATCTCTAGCTTCCTACCTCGCCCATGGATGGAGGCAACACGCCTAGGTGAAAGTCTGTGGTCCCATCCTATACCCTCTGGTCAAGCCCATCTCGATCCCCTTGGCATGCTCATGTAGTCGTTGAAACAACACGCCTGGGTTAAAGTATGTGTCTCCAGGCAGGCCGTTGCCTTTGTTAATGCCATGACCTCCATAGTTACACTCGATGCTACTAGTGGATTAGGATTGTCGTTAAACCGTCTAGGAAAAGACTTACTGTGTTACGTTGACTGCTAGAATTAACTGATCGTTGTATGAATTATTGATGTTGTAAACTCTTCAATATTCGTGTAGATACCTTGTATGGAAATATCACTGTCGTCTCTGTGTGTCTGTTCATTAAGATCTCCGCGCCCCGAATGACAAGTCTCGCTATCCTTTTCGCTAAGGTTGTTACCTCTAACTCCTAACATTTCCCGTGAACCGTTGAGCTCCCTGAGTGTCACTAACTGTCTGTGATTTATTGTTAACCCTTACTCTTCTTGTCTTGTGGGTTGTAGTGTGTGACTACTACTCTACTGACTTATGTCCTGTTAACTCTCTTCTGTCAACAACAGTCCATACTATGCCATGTTTGTAATGGACGGGTGCGTGCGAAATGGTGAAGTTCAAGACCTAGAGTGCTCTTACCCCGCCCACCATGTCGACTGCATAAAAAGACACGACGACTCGGAATGGGGAAAAATGTGGCCTTGTTTGGATGAAGAATGACTTGCGTGATGAATTGTATTTAAGTGAGGGAGAGTTGCGTACTTCGTCGACCATTCTCTCCCGCCTGAGTCCATCTGAATCCAGTTGCAAGACAAGTCAAGACGATTGGAGACGAATACAGGTGCAATCTGTGCCCAGGGCGTTCTACGTGCCTGACCGTGCTCATTATGTCCCACAACGCTTTACAGGGAAACGCCGTCTTGCCCGTTGAATCATCAATGATTTCTCCCGCACAGTCTGCTGAATCCTGTCTTCACATGTTAGATAGGCATAACTTAGTTCACCGATTGGATTAACTCCGAATCGGTGACCCTCGCCTGGTTTAGCCATCCTGTCAAAGCTGTTGCCCCGGGGGGGGGGGCGCTGTAGCATGCTAACAGCGACTAGGAGCCACAGACGTGAGCTGGATGTCAGGCTTGGACCAGTGGCGAATGGGCCGTGCAAAGGGTGTGACAGCCATCCTTATCAAAGGTACTACCAATGTCCAACATCCCAGACCGCCCCTTGACCATAGGAAATGTCACATCCTCATCATCATGTGTCATGTCGATAAGCGTGAGTGGTCGTGTTTCGCCATCTCACACGATCACCAGAGTGGTGGATCAGCTCCGTGTCCTGGTTTCGACCATGCACGCTTCCAAGCCAATGTTAAACGTCTTAGAAAAGAGAGTAATGGGAGGCGCGGTTCTTGGTAGAAGAGGCAGTGGACTATCAACACGAAGATGGACACACGATAGTAAAAACACCCTAGTGGACAGGGGAACTGGCGATAGATCGAGCGTCTCTTTCCAGCAGCCCGTGTTGCATATCCTTTACAGGATGTCGCTAAGTGCCAGCATTTTTTGGCTATTTATGATTTCTTGGCAAGTTTACGTTCAGTAGTTTGCCATTGCTTCCTGAACGACCGGCACTCATACCATTATATGAAAACCAACGCAAGGCGGTCTGGTGCTAAATCTCCCGCTGTGTTTCGAACGCGATATGCGGGATTATAAACTGCGCTCGAAATCCCTTCGCCACGGAGCGGCCTCAAAAAATAATCCCCGCCTCGGTTGGGATTCGAACATATTAGCACCGGACCGTCAGCCAAGCTTGCTAGCCATGCGCTACTGGGGCTTCCTTAAATACAAACAGCGCGCGGTACCATACTGAAACATCAAAAAAGCGTTCAAAATAAGAGACAACATATCGGTATACACGACAGTAGGAATTATCAAAGGACTAGAAATAGCAACAGAGTACCCCTCTATAAAACTAAGTATACTGACGGATTAACTATCCGCAGTACAAGCGCCAGGCAACTATTCTAAGGGGAACAGACCAGACCTGAAAGAGGGAATACTAACATTAACAACATACCCAAGATATATGGGATGCCAGGTCACAATAGTATGGATACCAGCACACAGAGGGATTGCTGGCAATGACAAGGCAGACACTGCAGCAAAACGCGGGACAAACAGCCAGAATATAGTAAACACAGGACTCGGCATACTGGTGGCAAAACATCATCAAACAACAAGTAACTGACAAATGGAAACAACAATGGAGAGACAGCAATAACGGACAACACGCTTACCACATGCTCAGAGAGCCCAGTATGAAAAGCCAAGTGAAAGACAACACAATAATACCAACGTACAAGAAACTATTGAGATTGAGAATCGGGAACTGGAAAGATAAAATCAGCCGTCCACTTAAAATTGATTACCTGAAAGAAAACACTATAGAACACTACCGACTATCCTGCACAACCAACTGGCTGGGGTTAGATCCCAGATGGGCAACCACTCAGCCAAAATCATTTTCTTCTACTGGTGTTTAGTTCTGGATGCAGTTTAAGATCCCCTAACTCTGTCAGAAGGGACTAATTAACACCCCAGACCCCAGAGAGAAAACGTGGAACAAATGTCTGTTATGCTGATTTAAGACACTGTCCCTGATACTCAAGAAAACAGCCAAGAAGTGGCTCGTTGAAGATAGGATATATCTATATAGTTTTGGCTGTACTTGGTATCACCAGAAGTGAGAAAGGAGGAGTTAAGTTATGCAACGTAATCTGGTTACTTATGACTGCATAGGCAAGATACCTCCCGGACATAGATTCCCACTTCTGGACAATATGTGCGAACCCCCACTAAATGATACAAAATGTGTGTACTTGATTACACTACACAAACATTTATAAACATTTAGAATTATACAGACAACTGAGTTTAAAATACAACAACTGTGTTTATTATTGCTATTGATGATCATATGATGATGATGATGATTATGGTATACGTAACTTAAGAGGTCACATAGGTCATGCTTCCCCCAGTGAGACGCAGTTCACTGTCAGATTGAAGGAGTCCAAATTGGTCCCTCACAAGGCTAAGTCACTTCCTGATATGGGTTGTTGACTGTCCATTGCTCCTAAGAGATCTGGAATGAAACGAACGGAGATGGGTAGTATCTACGTCTACACATCTCAAAACACATATGTCTATACATTCATATAAACATACATTCAAGTCATTGATGGTATGATGATATATATGATGACATGTTACATAAACATATATCAGTTCTAAATAAATAAATATATATGTATATATTAATAAAACTATTTAGAACATCTATAGCTCAAAACATACATATTCATATACATTTGTGTAATGGAGTGTTTCCCATATAAGTTCACCTCACTTACTCTTTCCCTTTCTGATTCATTCATACTGTCTTGTCGGAAGGGCTGGTCGCACAGTCCTGTCGAACATTAAATGCCTTCCCTGAATCTGTCTGGGATATTGAATGTCCTAAGTCATGTCTGTCCTCATGCAGACATCATGCAGACAAGGTGAACTGGTGCCATTCCTCAAACCAAGTGGTTTCACCATAATCTTGGTAGGCACTCAAAGTGTTGGTCCAAATAATCAATGTTAATTGGACGCTATCAAGAGACTGGTAGCTCTCAGGAATTTCTCCTAAGTAGTCAGTCTCCCCAATGTTTAACATCATACAGGATGAATCTAAATGTATCTCCTGTACATGCATAAGCCACACGCTCATGTAGCTTGGATAATGGATTTCTCCAAATTATCACATACAACAAATCAGACAACCAAGTGGTGAATGAAAGAAGAAAATAGTTCTCAGTGAAATCGTAAAGCTAGAACTGGAACATTAAGTACAAAGAAAATCCACCAGTGTAAAGTTTGGGAGAATATGCAGAACAAGAAACTACACAAGCCTTCAGACTAGCAGACAACTAATCAGAGTAATGGTCTTACCTGGGTTATAGCTAGGAAATCCTGTCATACGACTTCGTACAGAAGTCCAACAGAACGAAATGTTAATATTTCTCCAGTAGGTATCCTAAGAATGCTATTGTGAATTTGCGTCTGAAGTCTTGCTGGCCATGCCTGTAGTTTTATTCTATTCAATTCCTGGCTAGTTTCCAGGTTGGTTAATTAATATGTCCAAGTTCCTGTTAGCTCCACCTATTTTTCATGTAGGACGATTTACCTAGATGGATTAAGTGCCAAATTCTTTTCACCCCTCCTCCTTTCCTGTGACGGGTAGTTTCATCTGTCAATCAAATTGACCGATGTTCCGCCACGTGTCTGAAACAATGCTTTGGCCCATGCAACAGACGTTGCGTCATACCTACATTCCAATCTGCTGGTGCCTCCTCGCTTTCCCAGGAATTAACAAGCTTTATCTCCTGGGTTACGACGAGGTGTAAGGCCTGCATTATATTGCCGTCTTTGGATCACACGGGGTTTTCCCCTGAGTAGCACTGCCATGTATTATTTCAGACGGGTCTGGCTGACCCTCTTATCTCCCATTCTGCCGTGGCTGGTTCACACGTTAGGTCCTGTTGAACGTAAGGTGTTAGTCCATAATCCAACCTCAGGCTTGTAAACTAACACGTCAATCTCAACTGACTGGCTCCGCGATGTCTGGTTGATCAGAACATCAAAGGGAAAATCTCTTAGATGTAGAGACCAGACATTGCTTTGATCTACCAATGTAGTAAAAATGATAGTGCGGGCTCTAAGTGACTCTGTATTTTTCTCTTACGTTTTTATCCTCTTCTGGGGAACGTTTATTCTTTTAGAGAATGATAGAAAATTATTGTGGGCTCTTTAATTCCTTTTTAACTTGTGTCATTCGGATGCTGCTGGGGCTGTCCCATCACATAGCTCCCCAATTTAAGTAGGTTCATTAATGAAGCCTATAACAGGGCCTCGGCAGCATTCAAGAATGTATCTAAGTTATCTCCCTTCTAGAACTGCCTCCAAGTCTGGGTTCCCAATATTCTTTGTGGCAGTGGGATGTTCTATGAGTCAAAAGAAATATCCCATGTCCATCCTCCCAGGATAAATCTTGCAAATCTTTGCTCCTGGTGTTGTGTCGGATTTCCGGGCTATTGCTCGGTAATGTCCTGTCCTCTGGAGGTTTTACTTTTTCCCAGCCGGGAAATTGCAAAATGTATAACAAGATTCTCCTGCGCCGCAGAGAGACTGTTATTGTCCACTCCATTTCTGGCCCTTGTCCTATCAGCAGAGGAAGTGCCATCAGTGTTTTCTTATAAGAATTTGTTGCAGTAATGTTGCTCCATTTTCTTTTCCTGCGTCGGCCAAAGATCATAAAAAAATCCTTTAATCTCCTTTTGGCAGGAAATTTGCTAAACATCATAATTTTATGATGTGCATTCAACTCATACTTGCCTCTTTCTTGGTAGGGCGTCCGTTTACTCCCTCCTGATTTAAGAGTTTTCTTCCCTCGATAATTATTTATCCAGGTGCGTTCCTCTTCAACAGAGTTCCATTTTGAATCTGTGTTTGAAAGTATAAGGCTAGTAGAAGTTGTCCAGCTTTGAGAAATCATGTTGTTCCCCAAGAACTGTGAATTTGTATCACTCCTTGTAGAAGTATACATAAACAGCTGTTCTCCCCATCCAACATTGGTTGAAGTGAAAGGTAAACAAGGTCCTGAGTGTTGAGTATACCAACCGCTCCGGTTTTGTTCCGCTGCAGAGTCCATCATTTGTGATCCCCTGTTAGCTTCAGCTGTGTTGATGATAGGTATTACCTTCATCCTGTCCAAAGAAGTATTTTCTTCTGTGTTGTTAGCAGACATGTTTATCGTCCCTGAATCAGAGTCCGTGGTATAACCTACATGAATGCTTTGTGTATCTTGAGTTTCCTTTTCGAAAGACTCCAAGATACTGACATCGTAAGAATTCTCCTCCGTGTCTTGTTTGTCCTCCATGGCTGGGCTCTCTTGTGCCAAGTCCAATTGAGGTATTCTCTCCCTGGTCTGGTTTTCTTGTGCCAAATCCAATAGAAGTGAATGTTGTGGGGTGTCATTTTCAATGTCATCTCCCACCTGAGATAAGTAATTCATACTGATAATTGTTTCATCTTGTGTGGCCACATAGAAAGAAACACTGGAATCCTGTTTTACATCCATTCCAGTCTCAGCTGAAATCATTTCCACTCCTAGTTTATCTGAACTGAAGGGAAAAAGAGAATCGGGTAAGGTCTCGCCTTCGATCTCTTTAATAGTTTTCCTCAGGTCCTCCTCCTCCTGGATTTTTCTCCTTTGGGAAGTCTTAGGAAGCTCCTGAGATTGCTGGGTTGCCAAGCCAGCTAATCCGCTTTCATTGCGGTGTAAACATTTTTCACATTTGTGACTGTTTACTGTACCCTGGGTACATTTTTCCATATTCCGTTTATTTTTCGGAATTGAGGTGGGAAGCATCTGCCTTTCTGTGCGCAAGTTTTTGTTTTTCTGAGCCATGGGGATTTGCGAAGGAATGCATGCCTCTTCTTTGTGACGGTCAGCTTCCCCGCTTTCTATCAGAGTTTCGGCGTGAGTGATTGGCTTTTCCTCAATCGAGCTGGTAGATTCCTCCATGTTCTGTATTTCAATTTGCTTCTTCTTAATCTCATCTTCTTCAGCTTTGTGACGCATATCTGCTTCTAATTTTGCAACTCTTTTCATCATCTGCTCATCTTCTTTGTCCCACCAATCCATTTCATCTCTGATAAATAGTTCTAGCTTCTCTCCTATTAAGCCGAGCCTTATGCCCCATCCTCTAGCGGACTCTAAGAAATCTGTGCGTGCATCTATGATCTCTTCTCAGCTTAACTCAGGCAAGTAGTTATATTATTACCCTACACAGAGCTAGTTAGATTTATGCTAGAGCAGGATAGTGACAAGAGGAACAGACACTGCTATGAGAATGATAGTAGTGAATTTGAGTGAGAAAGTTGATGCAAAGCAGTCCGTCATACACTGAATTAACTAAGCATTATCAAATTATTCATGATTAAATCAAATGATAAAGCATGTAATCAAACAATCATCAAGTAAATCATCAATAAACTAATTAATATCACTAATTAATGTGATTATTAATTCTACAGTGGTGAATGATGTAAATTAACTCATGTGATATTATCCATTATTAACTTTTTAACAAGTTATTTAAATTCTACAGACTTCCCTAGAAACAAATTCCTAAGTTAATACTTAGCAAATGTAATGGGTGAAGAATGAAAGAATGGTTTATGAAATTCAATAGTCTAGAATTTATTCTCTGATTCTATCATGGATGAGAAGTCCTGATGTGTCAAAATCTTGCCTACAATCAAGCAAGCTATTACATTAGGAATAAATTATAACTAACTAATGCTGCTAAGAATGTAAGTGAGAATGACCTAGGTTCTATCCATAGGCAAGAACGGAATAATACCAGACTAACAGATTTGAAATAGGTTCGTTCCTTGCGAGCGAACCAAAGTGTTCTAGGGTTTACTCCCGGATTCTATAGCGGGCGAGCAGACCAATATGTTCTAGGGTTTACTCCCGAATTCTATAGCGGACGAGCCGTCCCAATATGTCACCAACTGGCTGGGGTTAGATCCCAGATGGGCAACCACTCAGCCAAAATCATTTTCTTCTACTGGTGTTTAGTTCTGGATGCAGTTTAAGATCCCCTAACTCTGTCAGAAGGGACTAATTAACACCCCAGACCCCAGAGAGAAAACGTGGAACAAATGTCTGTTATGCTGATTTAAGACACTGTCCCTGATACTCAAGAAAACAGCCAAGAAGTGGCTCGTTGAAGATAGAATATATCTATATAGTTTTGGCTGTACTTGATATCACCAGAAGTGAGAAAGGAGGAGTTAAGACATGCAACGTAATCTGGTTACTTATGACTGCATAGGCAAGATACCTCCCGGACATAGATTCCCACTTCTGGACAATATGTGCGAACCCCCACTAAATGATACAAAATGTGTGTACTTGATTACACTACACAAACATTTATAAACATTTAGAATTATACAGACAACTGAGTTTAAAATACAACAACTGTGTTTATTATTGCTATTGATGATCATATGATGATGATGATGATTATGGTATACGTAACTTAAGAGGTCACATAGGTCATGCTTCCCCCAGTGAGACGCAGTTTACTGTCAGATTGAAGGAGTCCAAATTGGTCCCTCACAAGGCTAAGTCACTTCCTGATATGGGTTGTTGACTGTCCATTGCTCCTAAGAGATCTGGAATGAAACGAACGGAGATGGGTAGTATCTACGTCTACACATCTCAAAACACATATGTCTATACATTCATATAAACATACATTCAAGTCATAATATATGATGGTATGATGATATATATGATGACATGTTACATAAACATATATCAGTTCTAAATAAATAAATATATATGTATATATTAATAAAACTATTTAGAACATCTATAGCTCAAAACATACATATTCATATACATTTGTGTAATGGAGTGTTTCCCATATAAGTTCACCTCACTTACTCTTTCCCTTTCTGATTCATTCATACTGTCTTGTCGGAAGGGCTGGTCGCACAGTCCTGTCGAACATTAAATGCCTTCCCTGAATCTGTCTGGGATATTGAATGTCCTAAGTCATGTCTGTCCTCATGCAGACATCATGCAGACAAGGTGAACTGGTGCCATTCCTCAAACCAAGTGGTTTCACCATAATCTTGGTAGGCACTCAAAGTGTTGGTCCAAATAATCAATGTTAATTGGACGCTATCAAGAGACTGGTAGCTCTCAGGAATTTCTCCTAAGTAGTCAGTCTCCCCAATGTTTAACATCATACAGGATGAATCTAAATGTATCTCCTGTACATGCATAAGCCACACGCTCATGTAGCTTGGATAATGGATTTCTCCAAATTATCACATACAACAAATCAGACAACCAAGTGGTGAATGAAAGAAGAAAATAGTTCTCAGTGAAATCGTAAAGCTAGAACTGGAACATTAAGTACAAAGAAATTCCACCAGTGTAAAGTTTGGGAGAATATGCAGAACAAGAAACTACACAAGCCTTCAGACTAGCAGACAACTAATCAGAGTAATGGTCTTACCTGGGTTATAGCTAGGAAATCCTGTCATACGACTTCGTACAGAAGTCCAACAGAACGAAATGTTAATATTTCTCCAGTAGGTATCCTAAGAATGCTATTGTGAATTTGCGTGTGAAGTCTTGCTGGCCATGCCTGTAGTTTTATTCTATTCAATTCCTGGCTAGTTTCCAGGTTGGTTAATTAATATGTCCAAGTTCCTGTTAGCTCCACCTATTTTTCATGTAGGACGATTTACCTAGATGGATTAAGTGCCAAATTCTTTTCACCCCTCCTCCTTTCCTGTGACGGGTAGTTTCATCTGTCAATCAAATTGACCGATGTTCCGCCACGTGTCTGAAACAATGCTTTGGCCCATGCAACAGACGTTGCGTCATACCTACATTCCAATCTGCTGGTGCCTCCTCGCTTTCCCAGGAATTAACAAGCTTTATCTCCTGGGTTACGACGAGGTGTAAGGCCTGCATTATATTGCCGTCTTTGGATCACACGGGGTTTTCCCCTGAGTAGCACTGCCATGTATTATTTCAGACGGGTCTGGCTGACCCTCTTATCTCCCATTCTGCCGTGGCTGGTTCACACGTTAGGTCCTGTTGAACGTAAGGTGTTAGTCCCTATTCCAACCGCAGGCTTGTAAACTAACACGTCAATCTCAACTGACTGGCTCCGCGATGTCTGGTTGATCAGAACATCAAAGGGAAAATCTCTTAGATGTAGAGACCAGACGTTGCTTTGATCTACCAATGTAGTAAAAATGATAGTGCGGGCTCTAAGTGACTCTGTATTTTTCTCTTACGTTTTTATCCTCTTCTGGGGAACGTTTATTCTTTTAGAGAATGATAGAAAATTATTGTGGGCTCTTTAATTCCTTTTTAACTTGTGTCATTCGGATGCTGCTGGGGCTGTCCCATCACAACAACCAATGACCAGGAACGCTGGGACCTGGTAGAATACTTCCAAACAAGAAACACGACGATGACAATGAGGGAATGCCTACAGGTGGAAGGCCACAAAGAAGTACAAAAGCTCATGAAACAATTCAATGCAAGAACAGGGAAAGATATATAACCAACATAAAATAAAGCCAACAGTAAAAAGAAAACAAATATAGTAAGGATGAAAGAAATCAACCACACGAAAACAGGACGACAGGAAATACACAGAGATGAGTAATAACTCTCAAACGGTGGACAAAATAGAGACGAAAGAACCCTCTCTCATGCGGGAGACAAGGAGAAGGGTGGAAATCTCCCCAAAGTCCCCCAATTTGTGGACGATCAAGCACCAATAGCACAATCAGCAGCAGAATTACAAGACCACGTGCCTAGTCTAAGCGAAATATGTAAGGAACATTACATGAACATGTGCACCAGTAAAACAAGGTAATGACTATAACCACAGAATAAAACAACAACAACAACAACAATAACAACAACAATAACAATAACAACAACAACAACAATAACAATAACAAAGATTCATATAGAAGAACACTCCATGAAACATGTAGAGACCTTCAAGTATTTAGGAAGTATAATATCATCAAATCAGAAGACGAGATCGATAATAGATACAATAAGGCAAAGCAACTCATTGGACAAATGGCACCAATACTAAAGAAGAAACATGTATCAATAGTTACAAAGACATCACTTTACAACACAATCTTCCTACCAACTCTATGCTACCAATGCTAAACCTGCACAATAACAGAAAAAGAGAAAAGAAAAATCACAACAACAGAAATGAGACTCCGAGAAGAATATTCAATGTATCGAGAAGTGAGAAAACCAGAAAAAAAAAGAAAACAGGACTAAAGTGGGGGTTATAGCTGCGCTAGATTTTATTAGAAGACAGCACGTCAAATGGTTTGACCATATAACTAGGTTACCTTTTTTTTTATTTTTTTATTATTGGCACCTTTCCGTCTTAACAGACGATAGTTTGGTACATTGTGCTTCAAAAAGGCTTAATAACTACGACCCATGGCGGTGGCGAGTGTGGCTGGTAAGGCCAATTCTTGCTGCAAATGTTTGCCCACAGTAGATGCATCTGAAAACATGGTCATTTCCATCATTTTGCACCATCTTACGTCTTTCACGCTCTGTGTGTGCTTTATCTCCAATCATTTTCTCCTTTGTCTTTATTCCATTTCTGATAGATGCCCTCCATGCAACACGTTCAGCGGCGACTTGCTCCCAGTGTGCATTATCAATGCCTGTATCAATCATGTCCCGCTTACACACATCTTAGGCCGACCCTGAGATCTCCTACCCGTCTGTAATTCACCAAAAAAGATGTCCTTTGGTATTCTACCATCATCCATCCTCCTAACATGTCCTATCCATCTAAGTCTACGAAGACTGAGCATGGAATACACCGTCACACAACCTGATCTTTAAAATACTTCAGTATTTGTGATTTTGTCTTGCCACTTAATACCAAGTATTCTTCGCAGACACCGCACATGAAAGCTGTTTAAACGTTTCTCTTGGCGTGAGTAAGTTGACCAGGTTTCACTGCCATAAAGAAGAGTACTAAGAACACAGGCTTGGTAGACGAGGACTTTTGTTTTGGCAGTAAACTTCCTGTTCTCCCAGACTCTTTTTGCTAACATGTTCATTGTTGTTGCTGCCTTGCCAATCCTGGTGTTGATTTCCTGATCGAGGGATAATTTGCTATTTACCTCTGTTCCTAGATATGTAAAATGGTCTACTATCTCCAGTTCGGCGTCGTCAATAAAGATTGATGGTACACCATTTGCACCTTGTGACATAATCTGTGTCTTCTTTTTGTTAATTGTTAAACCAAATTCAGAACAAGCATCGGCGAATGCAGATAGTAGATGTTGTAATTCTTCCTCAGAGTGGGTCGTAATCGCAGCATCATCCGCAAAAAGCAAATCTCTGATTAGTACCCTCCTAATTTTGGTCTTGGCCTTCAATCTCTGAGCATTATAGAGGCCACCATCTGAGCGTGAGTAAATGTATATACCGTCATCCTGAACACGAAAGGCATATTTCAGTAGAAGTGAAAAGTATATCCCAAAGAGCGTGGGGGATAGTACACAACCTTGCTTAACTCCACTCTTGATTTCAAACTCTTTTGAAGTTGAGCCATCAAACTTGATTATACCCTTCATGCCTGTGTGGAACGATTCCACAATGGACAGAAGAGTTCGTGGACAGCCAATCTTCTTTAGTGCTTTGAACAGACCCTCACGACTGACCAAATCGAATGCCTTTGTGAGGTCGACGAAGGCAATAAACAGTGGCTGATTTTGTTCCCGGCATTTTTCTTGCATCTGTCGCAATGAGAATAACATATCAATGGTAGACCAGTTCTGACGGAAGCCGCACTGTGATTCGGGGTAGACTTGATCTCCCAGGACTTGAAGTCTGTGCAGAACAATTCTGGCAGATACCTTCCCAACAATACACAGAAGTGAGATACCCCTATAGTTGTTACAGTCGCTCCGATCGCCCTTGTTCTTGTACAGCGTTATGATGTTTGCATCTTTGAAATCCTGTAGGACTTGTCCTTCTCGCCAGCATAGCTCTATTAGCTGGTGGATATGTAAAGTGAGTGTGTCTTGCCCACTCCTGATTACCTCTATTGGAATCCCATCCTTACCTGGAGCCTTGCCAGATGCAAGTTCATTTATAGCACACTTAACTTCTGTTATGGTGGGAAGTGTGTCCAGGTGGTCAACAGTTGGCAGGACCTCTATGGCGTTGAGGGCATCATCCGCTAGCTTGGTCTCACTTGAATAAAGCTCTAAATAGTTCTCGTCCCATCTATCCATCTGCTGTTTCTTATCAGTGATGATTTCTCCAGTCAAGGTTTTCAGCGGTGCACGTCTTTTGGTCATTGGACCACAGGCTTTCTTTATCCCTTCATACATGCTTCTGATGTTTCCATTATCACTTGCGATTTGGATGGACTCACATAACTTGATCCAAAAGTCATTCACACACTGCCTGGCAGCCTTTTGCACATCCTTCCTTGCTTGCTTCAGCTCACTCAGAGTGTTACGCATTGGTCTTTCCTTGTTTCTTAAGAGAGCTATCTTCTTTTTATCAATCAAGGGCTGCAGTATCTGGCGGTTTGCCGCAAACCAGTCCTGCCTCTTATGATCCACAGTGCCGAAACCCATATGTCAGGGACTTATATGTAAGGAATAGTGTAAGTGCCGGTATGTAAGCGAGAGTCAGTGTAAGTATAGCTGAGGTCAAGGGCAGTAGGGGACATCACGGCTTGGCTAGAGGACGGTCAGGCAAGAAGCCCGTGAACAGAGCCACGTGATGTGGGAAGGTCAACGAGGAGAGAGGCAGTGTGTGTGAGACAGCGAATAGAGACGGACGTGTGGAGATCTAGAGAGCGATAGAACGATAGAACGATAGTGTTTGTGACGGATAGATGGAGATGAACGTTGTGTATTGATATTCGAGGAATGTTCTAACTGTGATATGTGCGGGATGATGTGAAGTTGTGATTGTGAATGATCATGCGGGCGACAGTGTAAAGATCGCCATTGTGAGCTAGCGCGTGGCTGTTGGTGGTGAACGATTGTTTGAGCGTGAAGTGCGACCATGTTGTCAGCCTGTAATATATATTGTAATAAATAATTGTTCAGGAGATAGCTCCTGCCAGTTTCCGATTGCATTCATGTGTTATTAGTATATGTGTCGTAGATGTTGTAATTTGCCTGTCCAAGTCCAGTGAGCTAGACGGAGCTAATAGTTAGGACTCTGACAGGTATAATGGTGTCAGAAGTACACATGATCCACATTCCCATGTAAATTGCATAAAAGAACGCTACTTTTGAAAAGAAGAAGATCAATTCAAAATTTTGTATAAATCGGAGATTTGTTAACAAAGTCAGAACGAAAATAACATCATTTCTTTCCACAGCAGGTTTCAATTCTACAAAGCGACCGACGTAACCAGAATAGGTCGACGGTAACTAGCACGAGAATCACGTTCCTGTACATCAAGCGTTCGAGTAGTCAGCAGAGAAAGATAAGTTGATTAATTTTGATTGCTAAGTACCCAAATCTGCATTCTTTGATTTACTTGTATAAATACCATCATTAGTAGATTTGAATATTAATTAACAGAAAATGAGTTCAGATGATGAACACCTCCAAGATCTATCAGACTTCTGGGGCACAAAATATTACAGAGGGTTACAAGAATTTTTCATGGGTACACGGACACAAGACGAAGAAAAATGTAATATAAATCATGACCTAATACGTGATTGGACACAGAAATTTGAAAACAAAATGCAAGACTGCAAAATCCCAAAATATTATTGGAGTATATGGTACACATCGCATGTGCCAATAGAACGTGAAAAATTATCGGAGATCATACCAGAGTTCTCAAGTAGAGACTATGACTATTATAAAACAAGAATATTAAAATACTATAGGAATTCTTTCAAGACTCTAAAATTAGAGGTACTAAATTTGAAACCAACCACAGACAAGTCATTCACCCAGTATATAAGGGAATTAGAAGAATCTTTCAGAAAACTAATATTGGTAATTAAACATTCAGACAACAATCAAGGAGTAATAAATTTCTTGCTAATAGAAAAACTAAAAGCAACACTACCAGCCGAATGCGGAAAATATTTAGAAGAACACAAAACAGAACCTATCAAAAACTTACTAGAAAAATGCCGCGAATATTACATCCAAAGTATAAACCTGGTTAAGAACACTCAACAGAAAAGTACTGTGAAAGCAACGGCATCTGCAGCCACAGATTGTCAAAACAAACAACAGAAAACAAAACCAGTACTGTGCAAACATTGTAGCACTCCACATACAGAAGATGGAATATGCGATAAAAATCCCACTTATCAAGAATACCTAAATACTATTATAGCACAAAAACTGGGGAAGGTAAACCAAAGGAAATATAGAACAAAATGTCATTTTTGCCTTGCGTATGGCCACAGACGTTTTGAATGTGAAGGTGTAAAAAGAATACAGAAAGCAAAAGCAAATGCAGCCATAAACATTACAACAGACATTTCAGCAAAGAACTTAGAAAAAGTAAACATCACTGAGACGAAAACAAGACCAAACACTGCAAATTCAGAACAGACTGAGTTTTACCCATCAGACTTTGTACCATATTTTAATAATGTTGTTAACATCACTCTACCTCATTCCTTATTAAAAGAGGGTAATACTCAACAAGAAAGTGAGGAAATGAACAAAACCTCAAGACTGTCGTTAGGAAAACTAACGTTCCATGAAGGATACATCAATGATACAGTATGCACATGTGTACGCGACACAGGGTCCTGTCTTATCGGTCTTCGGAAGAACCTAGCTGATCCTAAAGACTACCTAGATGAGTACATCTATTGCAGAACTGTTTCAGGGACAGTAGAGAAATATCCTATGGTATGGGCCAATATAAAATCACCTTTCCTATCAGGCAGAGTAACTTGTGCTTTATTAGACAATCCATGCTGTGATTTATTAATTGGAAATGTATTAAATGTGACAGACTACACAGAGTCCAAAATTCACACAGGGCAGAAAGTTAACATCACAACAAGCACTGCCTTAACTACACCACTCATCATACAACAACATGATGAACAGACCAAAGTACCACACCATACCAACTTGATTACCATCTCACAACAAGAAAAAATAGAAACTGGTGTGTATCATCAAAGAAAAGGTGCAGAAAACAAGCATTTCACAAGGGCGAGGAAAGATCACAAATCATCATGGTACATACTATACCTCCTGTACTCCCTGTTAACTACACACATGCCCAAGTGCACACAGTGGATGGTTATGCTCGCACTACTCATGGTAAATACAAAACAACTGACTTCACTAACAGTGTTATTCACACATCATCATGACGCAACACAGATGATATTACTCATGACAAACCAGCAAACTTTGTTACTTATATCATTACTGTTGAACCAAAGTTTGTTGTTACCACTGATAAACTCTATGTCAAATCAACTCAGACACATACTTATGCTGAACAATGTAAATCATCAGTCGGTGGAATTACTGACAAAAATCAGCAACAAATTACCCTACATAATTTGGAAAATATACACAAATTGCAGAAAAGTGTACAAACATGCACAATTACATTTCAAAACTATACATGGTGTATTATTATTATTTGAACTATTGAATGTATACACACATGTACGAGTGCAGGTTTGGAGATAGCACTCAAAATGATCTCAACATGAAATTTGAAAATCCCCACCCTTTGGAAAATTAATTTTAACCGTAACCCACTTTATATCCGTAGATCGAGTAACTCCAGAGTTGCCTTGTCTGCTGTACGACTCCAGCGCTATGATACTAGCACACTCCATTGTACAGACCAACATAAACGTTCCTTCAACGTGAAAATTGTCATCAACAGAACAGTAAGACTCAACATGTGATTTCAGGTATCTAACAGTAAGATATACCCATATTGACTTTGTTTCAAACGAGTATCTACAGAATTCACCTTGTGAAATCGACTAACAACGACGACAGCTTCACAAGTACAGACATTCATTTCCGGTGATCAGTTTAATGAACCAGATGCCAACCTACAAACTATGGCAAAGACAGTCACAGTCAGACGCACCTTGGCCACACTCAAAATTAAGGCCACCGAACTTAATTCTTATTTTATACGTGTGAATTCCAGCAATTTAACAGAACGGACTTACAAATTGTCCAAACTTGGTGAAAAGTCTTAATCACTATACAGAAGGAAAGACAATATCATGATATACAGAAGACATCAATAATCGGTTCAGAAAGAAGAAATGCCAAACATTCCAGCACCGCAATGAACATTGAACACGAGTGATTTAATTACGTGTGCATAACTTTCAAAGGACAAGAACAGTATCCTATACGTGCATAAAGGCAGCGACGATGAATATTTTATTGTAAATTTATTAATTGTATGACATCCAATGTCCAATTTTATTATTATATTAGTTTAGTAGTGTTAGAATATGATGTGTAAATATAAACGTAAGTACAGTGTGAAAGGTATAAAGTGTAATGCTGAGAATCAACGCCTGGCAATCCCAATGCGCGAGTGTTACCAAACTTGACTTCGCGTATGGTGGATAGCCCGACGAATGACGCTTAGCAATAGTGGTACAAAATTAACATCATAATATTGTAACAAGAAGGAACATACCAACAGGGTGATGCCAACCAAAGAGATTAATAACAACTCTCCATAACAGTAAACGAGGTGTACCCAAAAAGGGAAACAACTCACGGTCCGACATAAGATGAGGTAAGGGGGACTATGACATACATGAAGTATATTCGAACCATGACCACAACGGTAACATAGCGTGCTCATAGGAGAATCGATTAGTGTGCATTAAATAGAGACGAGGGGAACTACGTCTGAATAGAGAGAAAATTTAAGAATGCTGTAAGAGGAAGTTGTAGCCTTATTCGAGGCGTAAACCAATGGAGAATCCTTAAACCGGCATAGCCACAATAACTATGAGATGATAATGCACAGCAAATCGATTGAGTAAAATGAACAGAATATAATGTCACGGAGTGGGGAGTGAATAATATAACGAGGTATGACAAGTAGACCCAACCAGAACATTTGTCAGACCACGACAAAACCTTGAGAGAAACCTCAATACTGAAAAAGAGAGAACAATATTTGAAGTTAATCTCGGAAAAGATCAGAGCAAAAAGGGACGCAAGCGTATACTTATGATCATATAATCCCCTGACAAGGTTAGAAAGATGTACCAAGAGTAACAACAACAGAATGTGTCACATTTCTAAGAGAAAGTGCCACATTGTTTGTGTGGGGGGAGAGTGTCAGGGTCTTGTATGTAAGTAATAGTGTAAGTGCCGGTATGTAAGCGAGAGTCAGTGTAAGTATAGCTGAGGTCAAGGGCAGTAGGGGACATCACGGCTTGGCTAGCGGACGGTCCGGCAAGAAGCCCGTGAACAGAGCCACGTGATGTGGGAAGGTCAAAGAGGAGAGAGGCAGTGTGTGTGAGACAGCGAATAGAGACGGACGTGTGGAGATCTAGAGAGCGATAGAACGATAGAACGATAGTGTTTGTGACGGATAGATGGAGATGAACGTTGTGTATTGATATTCGAGGAATGTACTAACTGTGATATGTGCGGGATGATGTGAAGTTGTGATTGTGAATGATCATGCGGACGACAGTGTAAAGATCGCCATTGTGAGCTAGCGCGTGGCTGTTGGTGGTGAACGATTGTTTGAGCGTGAAGTGCGACCATGTTGTCAGCCTGTAATATATTGTAATAAATAATTGTTCAGGAGATAGCTCCTGCCAGTTTCCGATTGCATTCATGTGTTATTAGTATATGTGTCGTAGATGTTGTAATTTGCCTGTCCAAGTCCAGTGAGCTAGACGGAGCTAATAGTTAGGACTCTGACACCATACCTCAGTTTTATAAATATTTTCCTTAAGTTTACTCCATTTATCATTTACTATACAATTTTCTGATGTATCAGTGAAAGCGTCTTCAATTTGCTGTTGAAATTCAAAGCACTTCCAGGATCGTGAGTGTTGATAATATTAATACTGGGGCTAGATTTGTGTTTAACTGTGTAGATTCTCTTTGGTCTCAGTATAACCCTTGCAACAACCAAAGAATGATCGGTATCACATTCAGCACTGTGGTAACTTCGAGTTAATGATGTATGATTCAGATGTTGTCTCCGTGTGATAATGAAGTCCAGCTGATGCCAATGGCCGGATCTTGGATGTTTCCATGTGACCTTATGCAACTCTTTTGTTTTAAAAAAGGAGTGTGTAATACATAGGTCACATCTAGTGCAATGCTCCAGCAGCCTTTGCCCATTATCATTCATGTGAACGATGTTGTATTTTCCAAGGCACACTGGCCATGAACTCGAGTCCTTGCCCACACGAGCATTGAAATCACCGAGCATGTAAATGTAGTCGGATTTTGGAAGTGCTTTGATCACAGAGTCTAGCTGCTCATAGAACGTATCCTTCACATCATCAGAGGAAACGAGTGTCGGTGCATATGCAGTGATAATGGTGACAAATCCACAAGAGTTTGCTAAGCACAGGGATAAAAATCTTTCATTACCTCCAGCTGGGATATCAATCATTCCCAGTAGCGAATTCTTCACTGCAAAGCCCACACCATGTTGCCTTGTTTCTGCCTGCCCTCTACCCTTCCAAAAAAGGTGTAATTGTTTTTCCTGAGTGACCCTTCCTCAGCGAGGCGAGTCTCCTGCAGGCCAGCAATATCAATGTTAAGACGATTGAGTTCAGCATCAATCACAGCCGTTTTTCTCACATCATCAATATTTGTCAAGTCAGTGGAAAATCCTGGACACATGGTTCTTACGTTCCAGGTTGCAAGCCGTAGCTTGAGGTTTCTATTATTCTTTTTATTAGTACCTGGTGCATTGGTTTTACAGCCTGCGATTCAGATTTTGTCCTAGCCCCAAGCACCCATTGAAGCAGGCAGGCTGTGGCGGATCAGCACCCAATTGGCCGGGGGATGCCCAGCTTGAGGCGGGCGGTAGCTGATCAGTGACACCTGTAGGTGTCTCACACCGTCAGAGGCAACGCGTGGCGCCCCATGTCTACGCCAACTGACAAGGACTTATAACCCGTAACAGTTGCCTCTCGCTTTGATTCCGAGACCGGTTAAGACCAGGGATGGAGTTATTGCCTCTCCACAGCACAACGCCTGGGCTAAAATAAAGAAACCATGTGTTGCCCATGCAGCATGATCCCTCTCTCGGCCTGCCTAGTTCACTCCAGAAGAAAGTTGACACCTATACATCTGGAACAAGACAAGCTGCAGAAGCTGCCGGATCAGCAAAGCAATGCTCTAACTGTCCGCCTGTCGGAGCTTCGATCCTTGACCAGCTGCCAACCAAGGCTTAGGGCCTGGTCTGCCCTGCCATGACTATTTTGTCTTTGGGTTGCATTTCCCCGCACCAGGATGAAGCTTGTACCCTCCCAATAGCGCTCTTCCGCCCGAAGCCGTTGGCACAATGTGGGGTGTCGGGTTTGGTAAGCGCCGCCCAACATTCGGCGCTGACAGAAAGCAGGTAGTACTGTCTACTGTCATACGGTAGCTCAGTCATATCTGACTAAGACCTGACAATAACTAGGTTACCAACTAACAGCATACCACAACAAGCAATGATGTACAGACCAAATGGAAAAAGAAAAAGAGGCCGACAACGTAAACGATGGATTTGTTTTGTTCGCTTATCCTATTTACAGGACATCGCTGTCAACACCAGCACTTTACCGCTGTTGTTGATATCTTGGCAAGATAACGTTCAGTAGTTTGCCATTGCTTTCTGAGCGGCCGGCTCACATACCCCCGTAAGTAACCAGCGCGACGCGATCCGCCACCGAATCTCGCGCAGCTGTGTTCCCCTACCTAAACGATGGATAGAGGGAACACAACAGTGTCCATAGGAATCTGATAAATTAATCCCACGAACTTGCACTCTCCCGCTGTTTATAACTTCACCTCGACACTGCAAGGTACACGAGGAACAAGATGAGATGAGATGAATGTAATATGCACAATTAATAAACAAATGATGAGTGACTAGAAAGGCCGAACGTAAAACGGGCCTGCGTGCCCAATTTGTGACCCTTTGAAAATAAAGTCCGTTCGTCCGTTCGTTCGTTGGCTATTTAGTTAGTTAGCTGGTTAGTTAAGTATGTAGCTAGTTATTTAGTTAGTTACTTTGTTAGCTAGCTAGCTGGTATGTTAGTAGTTAATTAGCTAGTTAGCTAGTTAGTTCGTTAGCTAGTTAGTTAGTCAGTCAGTTAATTCGTCAGTTAATTAGTCAGTCAATCAATCGGTTAGTTAGTCAGTCAGTCAAGAGATCATTCTCATTACAAATGGATCTATTAGTCCATAAGACGTCAGATCCTGACTGACTGCCCCAGTTCTGTGTTGGCTGACTATTATTCTTTGGCTCTTGGGCTACCCGCAGCGCGCTCTAGTTTAGCTTGACCCCGTCTAACTTGACATTCTTGCAGTCTGGTCAAAGTTATAGAATAGCATCCTTCCCTTGACTCATTTACTCTTCCCTGAGGGAGTTCAGAATGATTGTCTGGACCACTGCTTGTCAACTTCCTACAGCCGCCATTGCTCTCATGCTAACCTGCTCGTTTATTTCCTCTGACACCCGCGTGTCCTGGCACAAACATGAAACAGATAAGTCAGTCTTAGTGCCATGAGTGTCGGTTGATCACGATTTCCATATGGTGATATATTCACCCATACACCAGACATCGTTATACGCTTGACTTCTGTGCGCATGCATTTTGGATATATTTATGCGTCCACGATGGACAAGTTATCCGTTGTTTAGGCGTGTTCTGACACCAAAGCGTATTTGAGTGTAGGTGGAAAAGATGTTGACTGCATCACTCGCTCAATACACTGAGAGCATACGTGTAGAATGGTGTTTGTCCATCAAGAATGATGGTTTCCATTCATTTCATCCAGTGGGGTTGAAAGTTTGGAGCCGTGAGTTCTAAGATGGCAGAATGACCTGCGCAATGAATTGGATTAAAGTTAGGGAGAGTTGCAAAATTCTTCAACTACAATCTCTCACCTGAGTTCATCTGAATCCAGTGGCAAAACAAGTCAAGACGATTGGAGACGATTACAGGTGCAGTGGATGACCAGGCCGCTCTACGTGCCTTGTCGTGCTCATTACGCTCCACAACGCTTTGCAGGTAAACGCTGTCTTACCCGTTGAATCATCAATGATTTCTTCCCCGCAGTCCACCGAATCCTGTCTTCACATGCTGGGTTGTGTAGAGAGTAGACTGCATGACTTGTGTGAGGTGTTTCCTCTAATCAGTACTCGATATAACAGCTGTGTGACATTGAGTTCATAGTCACCTCTTTTTATGACTTATGTGAATGTCTCTAGGCTTGTTGACCAACATCCTCTCTACGCAGCATTTCACAACATTCCTTAACGATAACAACACAATGTCTATAGACAACTGAACACCTCAAGAAATAACAGAAGTGAGGCACAGTTTTATATCATTATATTTCCATTATCTGCTATTCACATATATCACTTTCAACGTTATTAATTTCTACTATTACAAGTAGAATTTTGGAAATAATTATTGTATTAAACTCAACTCAGCATGCCGTAACTCAACATGTGTCGAGCTCGCAATTTGAATACACAACGAGCTCACATACGATCCGTCCATCCGAAGAGATCTGCCCCGAACGGTCACAACGGCCCACCCAAACAGATCATACCCGAATGGTCATGATGCAGTCCCAGGACTAGACTTGTCCTATATTCCAGGGTGTCCGCAAGCAATATTACATCTAACATAGCTACAGGCAATATTACATCTACCTGAGCTACAGGCAATAGTACATCTACCTGACCTACAGGCAATATTACATCTACCTGGCTAATTATAACTGCCATGTCAACATTAGTTTTAGTGAGGCATGTATTATTGAATATTGCACATTTTCCATGAGTTTATAACGCATATTGTTTCTGTGTTTGTCGTCGTTGGACGAATTTTAGATTCGTAAGTGATGTATGAATGAAGTAATGCACGAGCGCAGAGACATAAGAACAGAAGAATGTTAGCCGAGCTTGTGTATCCATGTATGAACCCTTTGGAAAAACAAGGTTCTTTCGTTCTTTCGTTGGGTCCCCTCGTGGTTTCACATGTTTCACGGAACACCACATGTGTCACGGGACCTCATATGTGTCACGGGACCCCACATGTGTCATGGGATTCGACATGTTTAACGGTACCCTACATGTTTCACGGGACCCCACATGTTTCACGGGACCCCACATGTTTTACGGGACCCCGCATGTTTAACGGGACCCCACATGTTTCACCGGAACCTATATGTGTCACGGGACGCCACATATTTAACGGTACCCCACATGTTTCACGGGACCCCACATGTGTTACGGGACCCCAAATGTGTCACGGGACGCCATATGTTTAACGTGACCCCACATGATTCACGGGACCCCACATGTGTCACGGGACGCCACGTGTTTAACGGTATCCCACATGATTCACGGGACCCCATATGTGTCACGGGACGCCATACGTTTAACGGGACCTACCAAAGACCCCCAAAGGCCATGGCACTAAACCTTCCAGATTCAAGCCATGCTTTCTGCCAGACCATCTCGATCTTCTTAGCACGCTCATGGAATCCGCTTGGGTGAAAGTCTGTGTCTCCAGCAATAGCCCTCTGGTCCAGCCCATCTCAATCTTCTCACAGAAGCAGAAGGCAAAAGTCTCTTATTTAAAATCCGGAAAGCTTTACTGTCTCAGAAAGTCGAGTGTGGGATAAGTGGAAAGTCTGGTGACTTGCGGGACACTGAGCCGGCCGCTCAGAAAGCAATGGCAAACTACTGAGCGTAATCTTGCCAAGAAATCAACAGACAGCTGAAAGATGCTGCTGTTGACAGCGATGTCCTGTAAAGGATATGCGAATAAAAGAAGAAGAAGTGCCTTTCTGGCTAGCGCCGCCGATCATGTACCTTGACATATTACGATCTCCAATTGCATGGGACAAATCGTATGTTGACTCCCTTCCGAGCCATGACACAAGACTGCAGTTTTTCTGTTGTAAGCTTCTTTCTTATTCTTTCCATAATTATTCGCAGTAACAGCGGTGTGTTCCATCCATTGACTATATCATCTTGTCCCATCAATATTGCACCGCTCCTCGATTTTAAACATCCAGTAATAGTTCGTGTGTTTCTACCTATTATTGTATTTATTTGTTGATACATGGAACGTGAGTATTTTCCCTAGTTTGTCCTAATCTCCATGCACTGTTGATTCAGCCAGACTCTTTTAACAACTTTGCATTTGTTTTGCATTTGTACTATTTCTTTACGTATTGTATTATACTCGTATCTAGTGTCATGGGCCCAATAACCTGTTGACAGTGACAGACAGAAGACAGGAGAATAGGTCAGATAGCCTGACCTCCCCCCCCCCCCCCCCTGCAGTAGGTTTGCGGAGGGCGAGCCAGGTGACAAGCAAGGGAAAGCCAGTGGCCACCGCACCGCATCATCCCGCACGGGTCTCACGAACTGTGAGCAGCCGTGAACTGTCCAAACGTACCGCTGTTGGTCAGAAGGGTTCAGGACAGCGAGACGGACAGACATATGGCAGTGATAGTGTTTCGTGAGCGTTGAGTTATGAGTGTAATATTAATGGCATGGTTGAGTTGCGAAGCCAGCTGTGTTTAAACTGAGACAGCGTCAGAGCTATGTTTAAACTGAGACAGCGTGAGAGCTAAGTAATGCTACTATATTGATTTATTTCTCGTAAATGATGAATATCTTGTGATAATAATGTTGTATAAGTTGCGAGTTGCTAAGGGCACAACTTCTGTGAGTTTGCTCATACACGTGGGTTTGTAAATAAAACGTCTAAACTGTTGGTGTCGTGCGTGAAAGTGTCATTCTTGAATACATGTATGTGTTTCACCTCTGTCTTGAGATGCGAGCCAGAAGTATGTCTAATTGAGACCTAGACAGGGAGTGAACCTGGGTGCTCGTCACGGTGATTTGAACAGCATTTTGACCCGTATGTATAATGGAGTGAATGTAACTTGCTCATACGGCTTTGAACTAGATGTAAAATACAGAGCGAACGTGATTGAAAACATATGTATAATAGTGAATGAACGTGATTGGAAACATATGTATAATAGTGAATGAACGTGATTGGAAACATATGTATAATAGTGAATGAATGTGATTGGAAACATATGTATACTAGTGAATGAACGTAGCGTGACCTTCACTATAATTTAACTGTATATAAAGTAGAGCATGAACAGGGGTCGCCCATGTGATTTTGAGTTGTACGCAGAAAAAGATTAAACGAAGGCAGCTCTTTGTAAGAAAGTTATCTCTGACGTTATTACTAATAGAGATAGAAAGAAGAGTGGATGAAATCAAAAAAGTAAAATATATTTATATTATTCGACTGATCTACGACCACTGACAGCAGAAATTACACATCCATACACGACTGATTACATACAAACCTTTACACAGACAACCTGACCAGCACACACACAACACCAGTTGCATGGAACACCTACTAATATTTTTCTCTCCCCAGCAACCAGATTGGTAGCCATATGTTAACGACGAAGCGAATCTGAATAAGCCCTGCTAAACCACAGACCCCCCCCCCCCCCCCCCCCCCGTTTTTGTTTTGGTGAAAGAATTAAAGTACAGACAGGGCTCCGAACATCATCGGCAGCTGAGTATTGTTTCTAGTATTTTTTAAGAATTCAGGTCTCAACAGGATACTTGTTTCCCATTGTTCTTATTATATATTGACTATATATTGTTGTGTACTATATTGATACACATTCACTTGTTCACTCCCTGTCAAGGTCTCAATTAGACATACTTCTGGCTCGCATCTCAAGACAGAGGTGAAACACATACACGTATTCAAGAATGACACTTTCACGCACGACACCAACAGTTTAGTCGTTTTATTTACAAACCCACGTGTATGAGCAAACTCACAGAAGTTGCGCTCTTAGCAATTCGCAACTTGTACAACATCGTTATCACAAGATATTCATCATTGACAAGAAATAAATCAATATAGTAGCTGTCAGCAACTCACTTGCGACAGGCATACAAGGACTCCCTTCTTTTGCACTACACGAAAGTGACAACTCGTATAATTTGCAAAAGGATACATTTTTATTCGGAGTTGATCACACAATAGCTCCACGAGCGGAATACCACAACGGTATTAAACATCGTAGGATGTGATGAAGATAAGATGGAATGAGGAGATGATATTAATATATAACTACTGAAGCTAAGCTAAACTATATCACTATTATACTGTCCTTAATAACTACAAGGTATTCCCAGCGGATACACGGCTGATCGCTAAGCCGTCCAGTCCTGTCTGAGCCCGCTGAGCGTGGCGTGTTCAGCCACGGCAATTTGCTCAGCGTGCATTCCTAAGTTTACGTGCTGGGCACTGGGCTGTGCTGACCAGTAATTACTTGGTCCTCCCTCGTGAGGTGGGTTTCCCCGTCTCTTGGGTAACCCCAGCTCACCTGTACTGGTTGTCCTCTTTGTTGACACAAGTGTGTCCTGTTATAGCTATTTATAGCATTTGGTCTGGTCTCCTGTATTGTTATGTTACTTGCCCTGAGCTCTCTTTAGCTCTCTTGAGCTTAGAGCTCTCTCCTAAGTCTTTGACAGTAGTCCTTCCCTCGTGAGTAAAGTATTTTTTATGTAAGTATTTAAATAGTTTTCTCACGCTCCAGGCCACCGCATTTCACAATATATATTAACAACAAATTGTTATTATGAATAAGGCATCATCATCATCAAGTGCCGTGCCGGTTGGCGTAGGCGTTCATGGCTCTCCATAGATCTCGGTCTTTGGTTTTCTGGATCAACTCTGGTGCTGATATTCCTCCATGCCACCGTCTCAATCCATCCAGCATCACTTCTCTTGGTCTACCTCTGCCTCTCTTCCTCTCGATCTTTCCAGTTGTTACGATGTTCTCCAATGCCTCTCTTCTCATCACGTGACCGAAAAAAGATGTTTGTCTCTGTCTTATTGTTGTATATAATGTTCTAGTTTCATTAGCCTGTTTCAGGCACTCGTCGTTAGTTACTCTGGCAGTCCAAGGAATTCGCAACATTCGTCTCAGGAACCACATCTCTGTTGCTTGTAATTTCTTCTTAATTTGTTCATTTACGTTCCAAGATTCACTGCCATACAGCAAAACTGGTTCTACATAGCATTTCAGCACTCTCTTTCTTACATTCAGTGATAGTGACTTATTGCATAAGATACTCTTCATTTTCTGAAAAGCGGCTTTTGCCTGCCCTATTCTACTCCTAATCTCTGTTGTACATCTTCCATCTGATGTTATAAATGCCCCTAGGTATCTAAAATTATCAACTTGGTTAAGGATTTTCCCTTCTATTTCTATGTCACATTTTGGTGTCACCATTTTCTTTGATATTACCATTGTTACTGTTTTCTTGATATTCAAGGAGAGTCCTTTCCTTGCACTCTCTGTTACTACAACGTCTAATAATTGTTGTAGGTCTGTTGAATTATCCGCCACCAATACTGTGTCATCTGCATAGCGTATATTATTTATATTATAACCTCCAACTAGTATTCCTGGCATCTCTTTGAGCTCTCTCATTATTACTTCGTTATACAGGGAGAAAAGATCTGGTGACAAGACACACCCTTGTCGTACTCCTAGCTTTATCTGTTCGTAACTACCCTCTTTATTTCCCATTTTAATTGCTGCTACTTGGTTCCAGTAAACATTCTTTATTATTCTTAAATCTTTTCCATCAATGTTGATATCTTCCAACATTTTAATCAGTTCATCATGTTTTACTTTATCAAATGCCTTAGTATAATCTATGAAGCACAAATATATGTCTCTCTGTTTCTCTATTGACCTTTCTATTAGTGTCCGTAATGTATAAATTGCATTGTTTGTGCCCTTTCCTTCCACAAATCCATACTGTTCTTCACTAATTTCCATTTTTATTTTCTTTTTGATTCTTCTCATTATGATTCTGAGTAGAAGCTTAGTGATATGGTTTATAAGGTTAATTGTACGAAAATCTTCACAATCAATTGCTCCTGGTCTTTTTGGTATAGCTATAAATAAAGATTTCATCATATCACTGGGTAAATATCCACTGCTGTAAATATCATTCAACATTTTAGTTAATATATCTACTCCAAATTCTCCCAATACTTCTAATTCTTCTATTGTGATTTCATCTGGCCCAGCTGTTTTTCCTTTCTTCATACGTTTCATAGCGTCAGCGACTTCTTCTTTCAGAATAGGTGGACCTTCTAAGTTACTATCTTCTGTTAATCCTCCCCTTTCTCCTTCATATAAATCTCTTATATACTCATTCCACCTCTTCATTATAGCATCTTCCTCTAATATTATCTTTCCTGTTTTTTATTTCAAACACCCTGTATTTATTCTTATTTTTCTTCCTGTAAGCTCACTGATTTGTCTGTGCATATTTTTTGTAGCCTTTTGAATAAGGCAAGAAATCATAAAACTTTACTTCCCATATTTATATCCTTGGTCTCTTACAGCATATATAAATTATAATAAAAACAGGTTAGCAATGCGTTGATTAATCACCACTTTTATGAACAATTCTGTCTAAACGGGTTGTGGACTGACCATAATGAAACTAACACAATTAAGTACAAATGTAGAAAGGGATATAACAACGTAACAGTTAAGGGAAATTACTCGAAATAAAATAAATATATTGTTTAATTTAAATTTGTTTAGAAGTTTTTTATTGTCTGTAAAATCTTCTTTACATTAATTTTAACAAATAAATCTAGCATAAATGACAGATAAGAACTTAAGGAATCTTCAATATTTATGAAAATATTTTGAATTATTTTTGTATGCATAAAAGTTAATAATGGACTTTTCTATTACTTTGCAGGATAATATTAAGTGTTTTCATCCTTTTAATGGCAGGGTCTACTTGAAAAACTTGAAATATATTTTTGACCGTCCTTGACTATGTCTCGGCCTTTTGGCCAAGATCAAGTGTATTTGCTGGCCTCCAGTAGTGCGCTTGGTCTGGTCGGAGGCCGGGATGATCAATCTCGGTCCCTTGGCTAAGATCAGGCGCATTTGCTGCATCCCCCGCAGTAGTGCGCCTGGCCTGGTCGGGGGCCGGGTGATCAAAAAAAAAAAAAAAACCCTCACATTAGCATCACTTTAAATGTGGGCCCGGTGGACCACTGTGGGCAATAGCTCACAGTGGGACTAAGGGTCCACGCCAAAAACAGGGGAGGCGGGGAACCAGCTAGTCTGGGATGACCGCCAAACCCTAAAAAAAAAAAAAAAAGTCCTTGACTATGGGACGCAAATTACAAACGTATATGAAGATCTGTGTCCCCAGGCATTGCCTTCTGGCCCAGCCCATCTCAATCTTCTTAGCTCGCTCATAAATGGAGTAGTTGAGACCACACGCCTGAGTGAAAGTCTGTGTCTCCAGGCAGGCTGTTGCCTCTGTTAATGCCATGACCACCATGGTTACTCTCGATGCTACTGGTGGATTAGAATTGTCTTTAAACCGTATAGGAAGAGACTTATTGTGTTACGTTGACTGCTAGAATTAACTGATCTTTGTGTGAATTCTTGATGTAAACTCTTCAATATTCGTGTAGATAGCTTGTATGGAAATATCACTGACTTCTCTGTGTGTCTGTTCCTTAAGATGTCCACGCCCCGAATGACAAGTCTCGCTACCCTTTCCTCGGAGGTTGTTACCTCCGACCCATAACATTTCCCGTGAGCTTTTGAGCTCCTTGAGTGTCACTAACTGTCTGTGATTTATTGTTAACCCTTACTCTTCTTGTCTTGTTGTAGTGTGTGACTACTACTCTACTGACTTATGTCCTGTTAACTCTTTTCTGTCTACGATAGTCCATACTAAGCCATGTTTGTAATGGACGGGTGCGTGCGAAACGGTGGAGTTCAAGACCTAGAGTGCTCTTACCCCGCCCACCATGTCGACTGCATAAACAACATGACGACTCGGAATGGGGAAAAATGTGGCCTTGTTTGGATGACGAATGACTTGCGCGATGAATTGTATTTGAGTGAGGAAGAAAATTGACAATTCTTTAACTACGCTCTCTCACCTGAGTTCATCTGAATCCAGAGGTAAGACAAGTCAAGACTGGAGTCAACTACAGGTGCAGTGGATGTCCAGGCCGCTCTACGTGCCTTGCAGTGCTTATTACGTTCCCCAACGCTTTGCAGGTAAACGCCGTCTTGCGCGTTGGATCATCAATGATTTCTTCCTCGCAGTCTGACGAATCCTGTCTTCACATGTGGGTTGTGTATAGAATAGTCTGCATACTCGATGTAACAGCCGTGTGACATTAATTTTAAAGTCAACTCTTTTTATGACTTATGTGAATGCCTCTGGCCTTGTAGACCAACATCCTCTCTACACAGCATTTCACAACATTCCTTAACAATAACAACACAATGTCTGAAGTCAACTGAACACCTCAAGAAATAACAGAAGTCCGGCACAGTTTTATATCATTTTATTTCCATTGTCTGCTATTCACATATATCACTTTCACCGTTATTAATTTCTACTATTACAAGTAGACTTCTGGAAATAATTATTGTATTAAACTCAACTCAACTCAACATGCCGTAACTCAACATTTGTCGAGCTCGCCATTTAATACACAACGGGCTCACATACGATCTGTCAATCCGAACAGATCGGCCCCGAACAGTCACAATGGTTCACCTGAACAGATCTCACCTGAATGGTCACGATGCAGTCCTAGGACTAGTCTTGTCCCATATTCCCGGATGTCCCCAAGCAATATGATATTTCCCTGAGCTACAGACAATATTATATCTACCAGAACTAATTATGACTACCATGTCAACATTAGTTTTAGTGAGGCTTGTATTATTGAATATTGCACATTTTCCATGAGTTTATAACGCATATTGTTTCAGTGATTGTCGTCGTTGGACGAATGTTGGATTCGTAAGTGATGTATGAATGAAGTAATGCACGAGCACAGAGAGATAAGAAGAGAAGAATGTCGGCCGAGCTTGTGTATCCATGTATGAACCCTTTGGGAAAAACAAAGTTCTTTCGTTGGGCCCCCATGTGGTTTCACATGTTTAACGGTACCCCACAAGTTTCAAGGGACCCCACATGTTTCACGGGACTCCACATGTTTCACGGGACCCCACGTGTTTCACGGGACCCCACATGTGTCACGGGACCCCACATGTTTCACGGGACCCCACATGTTTCACGGGACCCCACATGTTTCACGGGACGCCACGTGTTTAACGGTACCCCACATGATTCACAGGACCCCACATGTGTCACAGGACGCCACGTTTTTCCCCACATGTATCACAGAATCCCACACTAAAATTCAGGGCCATACTTGTGTGTTGTCTTCTACCAAAGACCCCCAAAGGCCATGACACTAAACCTTCCAGATTCAAGCCATGCTTTCTGCCAAGCCATCTCGATCTTCTTAGCACGCTCATGGAGTCCGCTTGGGTGAAAGTCTGTGTCTCCAGCCATTGCCCTCTGGCCCAGTCCATCTCAATCTTCTCACAGAAGCAGAAGGCAACAGTCTCTTATTTACAATCCGGAAAGCTTTACTGTCTTAGAATATCGAGTATGGGATAAGTGGAAAGTCTATTCCAACGTCTCCAAACTGGAAGCAGAGTGTAAACTGACTACAGGAGAAAGACCTCCGGGGTCATGCCCGGATGGGTCCCATCCCTAGAGAGTGTTGGGAAGATTTTTATTTCACGCATATTCTTTACAGGACATCTGTCAGGATCTCGCGGTAGCAAGACTCTGGCTCTTTGGCTGACAAGTGGGATAACAAATATTGTCACTTAATAACTCAATGTGACATAATGCAAAAACTTTATTTGCGCATCTCGCGTTTCACAATTAATGCATATCTCGCGCAATCACAATTCAACATTACAATCAATACAGGCAATCAATCAATACAGCAATACATCAATACCGCAATACACTTACACTCTTACAGGCTAGCTCTCGAATCACGCTCAAACATATAATTCAAAGCACACCGCACTCAAAGGTCTGTCCTCTACGCTCTCCCAAGGCCTGTCTGACCAGCCGTTCAGCATTCGCGTCAGTCGGGGTGGAGTCCCCTTGCGTGCTACACACATTTCACGCTGTCTCCTGACTGACCAACAACGGCTTAGCGTAGCCCTGACTTGAGCCGTGCTGGACTTCTCAGGCGCCGTCGAAGACGCCGCGTTGTAGCTAGCGTGTTTAACACTGCTCAGAGTTGAGTATGGCTGCAATTGTCTGGCGTTGGTACAGACGACGCGTTGCAACCTATGGGTGAGAATCTGACATGCTCCAAGCTTGCTGTTCATGAAAGGGGATCCTTTCATGTTCTTTATATCCCTTTATTATTTTCTCTGTCAGAATCGAACCATGTAAGTCGTCTGACGTGACAGTTTGGTTCATATTCAAATGTACAGGTAATGGTAAGTTATATCTGCACGATCAACAATATCGCCTTGATGCAATACACATCAAGTACACTCATTTGAATGGATAGTCGCCTTAGCTGCAAAATGACGCAGCCAGTCCGGTAAGTTACAGCATACACGCCCTTACCTCACAACCACTAAAAAAATAATCAAAAGAACAGGTTAGACTGCGAACATCTACCTATACGATGTTCCAACCTCAGACCCCTAACCTCATTTAGTCGGAGAGTCTAATGAAGGTCTACAGTTTTTGGTAACTCTCTCCATGTACAACTGACGTCACACTGACGTGTCAACCATTAGGCAACTTGATGATAGATTTAACACATATTACACATTACACACATTTTTGATTATGTCCCTTGGTGGTAATACAAAGATTCGGGACGGTAATTTTTATCAAGCTTTCAAAAGAATAAATTACATTTATAAATTCATTTCTTAGTGTCATAATTTGATACTTCTTGACAAAAGTGAACACAATGTCACTGTTGTGAACAAGTAATCAAGTTACGATGCTGAGATTACATATAAAAAAAATCTTCATATACAATTCCGTATATGTAAATATTAGACTCACAAAATTTGTGTAAAACGTCAATGTTTTGTGAGTATTTTAGTATAGTCTGCTATCTTTCAAATTACTATTCATACACACCGGAAACACACAGCTGTGGTTTTAAGTTGACAATACCACACAGTAGTTTCGTTTGGATGTTACATAAATAAACGGAGTAACCAGTTCTTGACAACAGCTGTTGGATGGTTTCTTCGATGTGAATTACAGAGTTCTTCTGGGATACGGCTGTCACAGTCTCTCTTCATACTGGTTAAAATAACGTTGGCCAATCTGTGGTGTAGGTACGCAGGATATTCGCAGTTGTTCAAGCACAGTAAGTTCTTGGATCCTGTAGTACTGTTTTGTGCCCCTCGTCGTACATGTTTAGTACTTATTTAAAATGACATACACATTCTATCACATATCTCACAAGTATTCGACACATTCATTCGCATAATGATATAATATACATAATATATTTACAATGGGAGATTCAATTCCTATCACATACATTTACACACCATTCCTGAAATATTTTCAATTTTGGCTGTGGTGCTGAGCACTTACACTTTGCAGTCTATACAATCTCTGCATTGTGCTCAGGTAGTATCTGGCTATTGGTTGAGTCGTATGGGCATCTCGAAAGAAAGTCGGCCAAAGAATTCCGTGAGCTACTTATGTGCTTCACATCGAAGCTAAAGTCCTGCAAAAGAAGTGACCATCTTGCCACTCTGTGGTTACTTGGCGAACCCCGAGTAATAATCGTTAATGGGCTATTGTCTGTCTCAACAATGAAGTGTTTTCCTAAAGGAATCTTGATAGTTTTCGAACTGAGAATACTAAAGCAAGGGCTTCAAGTTCCGACGTGCTGTAATTCCGTTCTGTAGCTTTCAGCTTACTGCTGACATAATAAACAGGGTACAATATCTGATCGTGTTCCTGAAGTAGTACCCCTCCAATCGCTACGGAGCTCGCATCACATCTTAACCTGAAAATATTTTTAAGATCAGGTAATTTGAGCATAGATTCACTAGAAAAATCAGATAATACTTTAGAGAATGCAGGTCGTAGGCATTCGCTATTTACAATAACATTAGGTTCTTTCTTTGTTAGTAAATTAGTGAAACATTCGGTCAATTCAGCAAAATGTGGAATAAATTGTCTGTAGTAATTTAGTAGACCTAAGACACTTCGCAACTCTTTCTTAGTTGTCGGAAGCGACAATTTTAGAATTCTAGACATGATGTTATTGTGAGTCGACATAAAGCCATTTGAGATTTTGTAGCCCAAAATTGATATTTCCTGATAGGCTATCTCGACTTTTGATGGCTTCACTGTTTGTCCGTGTTGTCTGATTCTGTCGAATGTCTGCTGTAATGCTGTTATGTGGTCTGTCATGTTCTTTTTATGTATGAAAATGTAGTCCATGTACCAGATTATGTTAGCAATGTCTGTCAAAAGGAGTCTTGTCATTCTTACAAAGGTCGCCGGAGAATTAAGTAAACCGAATGGCAATCTGCAGCATTCATATAGTCCCCAAGGCGTGGCAAACGCTGTCAGATGTCTGATGCAGGGTGTACTGGTATTTGCCAATAACCTTTTGTCATGTCAAGTTTCATGAAGTACCGTGAGTGTGTCAGTTCTGTCAGTTTGTCTTCACAGTTGCTCATTGGTTACAAATCCAACCGTGTAATGCTGTTGAGCTTCCGATAGTCGACACAGAGTCGTATAGTGTTGTCCTTTTTCTTCACAATGACAATGGGAGAACAAATATGTGATTGTGATCGTCTGATGATGTTGTTCTTTTCTAACTCAATAATTTCCTGATGAAGTTTGTCCTTGTAATGTATGGGGATGGAATACGGTCTGCATTTTATGGGTGCGTCAGATGTCACAATAATATGATGATGCACCAAGTTTGTCTGTCCTGGATTGTCAGAAAAAATAGTACTGTAGTCTTGTAACAATCGTCTGCAACTGTCAGTTTGTGTCAGTGTCAGGTTAGGATTGAACTTTATGTCATGCAGGTCGGCTGTCGGGTCAAGTAATGGTGTCGGTATTTCGTCTGTATCGTCGTCAACTGTTTGGTCTACTATTGTCGTGCTTGCTGTAGTCTCTACTTGGTCCTCGTCCCTGTTGTAATATGGTTTAAGCATGTTTATGTGGAATATTTTGTGTTTGTCCCTAACTGCAATTTCGTAATCTACAGTCGAAATTTGCTGTAACACTTTGAACGGTCCTTGCCATGAGTCTGTCATTTCCCGTGAGCTTTTGAGCTCCTTGAGTGTCACTAACTGTCTGTGATTTATTGTTAACTTTTACTCTTCTTGTCTTGTGGGTTGTAGTGTGTGACTGCTACTCTACTGACTTATGTCCTGTTAACTCTTTTCTGTCCACGATAGTCCATACTATGCCATGTTTGTAATGGACGGGTGCGTGCGAAACGGTGGAGTTCAAGACCTAGAGTGCTCTTACCCCGCCCACCATGTCGACTGCATAAACAACATGACGACTCGGAATGGGAAAAAATGTGGCCTTGTTTGGATGAAGAATGACTTGCGCGATGAATTGTATTTGAGTGAGGAAGAAAATTGACAATTCTTTAACTACGCTCTCTCACCTGAGTTCATCTGAATCCAGAGGTAAGACAAGTCAAGACTGGAGTCAACTACAGGTGCAGTGGATGTCCAGGCCGCTCTACGTGCCTTGCAGTGCTCATTACGTTCCCCAACGCTTTCCAGGTAAACGCCGTCTTGCGCATTGAATCATCAATGATTTCTTCCTCGCAGTCTGACGAATCCTGTCTTCACATGTGGGTTGTGTATAGAATAGTCTGCATACTCGATGTAACAGCTGTGTGACATTAATTTTAAAGTGACCTCTTTTTATGACTTATGTGAATGCCTCTAGGCTTGTTGACCAACATCCTCTCTACACAGCATTTCACAACATTCCTTAACGATAACAACACAATGTCTGAAGACAACTGAACACCTCAAGAAATAACAGAAGTCCGGCACAGTTTTATATCATTTTATTTCCATTGGCTGCTATTCACATATATCACTTTCACCGTTATTAATTTCTACTATTACAAGTAGACTTCTGGAAATAATTATTGTATTAAACTCAACTCAGCTCAGAACGCCGTAACTCATCATTTGTCGAGCTCGGCATTTAATACACAACGGGCTCACATACGATCTGTCAATCCGAACAAATCGGCCCCGAACAGTCACAATGGTTCACCTGAACAGATCTCACCTGAATGGTCACGATGCAGTCCTAGGACTAGACTTGTCCCATATTTATGGATGTCCCCAAGCAATATGATATTTCCCTGAGCTACAGGCAATATTATATCTACCAGAACTAATTATGACTACCATGTCAACAATAGTTTTAGTGAGGCTTGTATTATTGAATATTGCACATTTTCCATGAGTTTATAACGCATATTTTTCTGTGATTGTCGTCGTTGGACGAATGTTAGATTCGTAAGTGATGTATGAATGAAGTAATGCACGAGAGTAGAGAGATAAGAAGAGAAGAATGTCGGCGGAGCTTGTGTATCCATGTATGAACCCTTTGGGAAAAACAAAGTTCTTTCGTTGGGCCCCCACGTGGTTTCACATGTTTCACGGGATCTCACAAGTTTCACGGGACCCCACATGTTTCACGGGACTCCACATGTTTCACGGGACCCCACATGTGTCACGGGACTCCACATATTTCACGGGACCCCACATGTTTCACGGGACCCCACATGTTTCACGGGACTCCACATGTTTCACGGGACCCCACATGTTTCACGGGACCCCACATGTGTCACGGGACCCCACATGTTTCACGGGACCCCACATGTGTCACGGGACCCCACATGTTTCACGGTACCCCACATGTTTCACGGGACCCCACATGTGTCACGGTACCCCACATGTTTCACGGGACCCTACATGTGTCACGGGACGCCACGTGTTTAACGGTACCCCACATGATTCACGGGACCCCACATGTGTCACGGGACGCCATATGTTTAACGGGGCCCCACATGTTTAATAGGATCACACATTTAAACCCAGAGTCACGCTTGTGTGTTGTCTTCTACCAAAGACCCCCAATGGCCATGGCACTAAACCTTCCAGATTCAAGCCATGCTTTCTGCCAGACCATCTCGATCTTCTTAGCACGCTCATGGAATCCGCTTGGGTGAAAGTCTGTGTCTCCAGCCATTGCCTTCTGGCCCAGCCCATCTCAATCTTCTCACAGAAGCAGAAGGCAAAAGTCTCTTATTTAAAATCCGGAAAGCTTCACTGTCTCAGAAAGTCGAGTGTGGGATAAGTGGAAAGTCTGGTGACTTGCGGGACACTGAGACGGCCGCTCAGAAAGCAATGGCAAACTACTGAGCGTAATCTTGCCAAGAAATCAACAGACAGCTGAAAGATGCTGCTGTTGACAGCGATGTCCTGTAAAGGATATGCGAATAAAAGACGAAGAAGTGCCTTTCTGGCTAGCGCCGGCGATCATGTATATTGACATATTGCGATCTCCAATTGCATGGGACAAATCGTATGTTGACTCCCTTCCGTGCCATGACACAAGACTGCAGTTTTTCTGTTGTAAGCTTCTTTCTTATTCTTTTCATAATTATTCGCAGTAACAGCGGTGTGTTCCATCCATTGACTATATCATCTTGTCCCATCAATATTTCACCGCTCCTAGATTTTAAACATCCAGTAATAGTTTGTGTGTTTCTGCCTATTATTGTATTTATTTGTTGATACATGGAACGTGAGTATTTTCCCTAGTTTGTCCTAATCTCCATACACTGTTGATTCAGCCAGACTCTTTTAACCACTTTGCATTTGTTTTGCATGTGTACTATTTCTTTACGTATTGTATTATATTCGTATCTAGTGTCATGGGCCCAATAACCTGTTGACAGTGACAGACAGAAGACAGGAGAATAGGTCAGATAGCCTGACCTCCTGCAGTAGGTTCGCGGAGTGCGAGCCACGTGACAAGCAAGGGAAAGCCCGTGGCCACCGCACCGCATCACCCCGCACGGATCTCACGAACTGTGAGCAGCCGTGAAATGTCCAAACGTACCGCTGTTGGTCAGACGGGTTCAGGACAGCGAGACGGACAGACATAGGGCAGTGATAGTGTTTCGTGAGCGTTGAGTTATGAGTGTAATATTAATCGCATGGTTGAGTTGCGAAGCGAGCTGTGTTTAAGCTGAAACAGCGTGAGAGCTATGTTATGTTACTATATTGTATTATTTCTTATAAATGATGAATATCTTGTGATAATAATGTTGTACAAGTTGCGAGTTGCCAAGAGCGCAACTTCTGTGAGTTTGCTCATACACGTGGGTTTGTAAATAAAACGTCTAAACTGTTGGTGTCATGCGTGAAAGTGTCATTCTTGAATACGTGTATGTGTTTCACCTATCTTGAGATGCGAGCCAGAAGTATGTCTAATTGAGACCTTGACAGAGAGTGTACGTGGGCGCTCGTCACGGTGATTTGAACAGCAAAGTGATATAGAGAGATTAAACGTGGGTTTCTTTTACGGTTTTGAACCGTATGTATAATGGAGTGAATGTAACTTGCTCATACGGCTTTGAACTAGATGTAAAATACAGAGCGAACGTGGTTGGAAACATATGTATAATAGTGAATGAACGTGGTTGGAAACATATGTATAATAGTGAATGAACGTGATTGGAAACATATGTATAATAGTGAATGAACGTCGCGTGATCTTCACTGTAATTTAACTGTATATTAAGTAGAGCATGAACAGTTGTCGCCCATGTGATTTTGAGTTGCAAGCAGAAAAAGATTGAACGAAGGCAGCTCTTTGTAAGAAAGTTATCTCTGACGTTATTACCAATAGAGATAGAAAGAAGAATGGTTGAAATAAAAAAAGTAAAATATATTTATATTATTCGACTGATCTACGACCACTGACAGCAGAAATTACACATCCATACACGACTGATTACATACAAACCTTTACACAGACAACCTGACCAGCACACACACACAACACCAGTTGCATGGAACACCTACTAATATTTTTCTCTCCCTAGCAACCAGATTGGTAGCCATATGTTAAAGCACACACAACACCAGTTGCATGGAACACCTACTAATATTTTTCTCTCCCTAGCAACCAGATTGGTAGCCATATGTTAAAGCACACACAACACCAGTTGCATGGAATACCTACTAATATTTTTCTCTCCCCAGCAACCAGATTGGTAGCCATATGTTAAAGCACACACAACACCAGTTGCATGGAACACCTACTAATATTTTTCTCTCCCTAGCAACCAGATTGGTAGCCATATGTTAAAGCACACACAACACCAGTTGCATGGAACACCTACTAATATTTTTCTCTCCCTAGCAACCAGATTGGTAGCCATATGTTAAAGCACACACAACACCAGTTGCATGGAACACCTACTAATATTTTTCTCTCCCTAGCAGCCAGATTGGTAGCCATATGTTAACGACGAAGCGAATATCAATAAGCCCTGCTAAACCACCGAACCCCCGCCCCCCCCCCCCTTTTTTTTTTTTTTTTTGGTGAAAGAACTAAAGTACAGAGAGGGCTCCGAACATCATCGGCAGCTAAATATTATTTCTAGTATTTTAAAGAATTCAGGTCTCAACAGGATATTTGTTTCCCATTGTTCTTATTATATATTGACTATATATTGTTGTGTACTATATTGATACATATTCACTTGTTCACTCCCTGTCAAGGTCTCAATTAGACATACTTCTGGCTCGCATCTCAAGACAGAGGTGAAACACACACATGTATTCAAGAATGACACTTTCACGCACGGCACCAACAGTTTAGACGTTTTATTTACAAACCCACGTGTATGAGCAAACTCACAGAAGTTGCGCTCTTGGCAACTCGCAACTTGTACAACATTATTATCACAGGATATTCATCATTTACAAGAAATAAATCAATATAGTAGCATTACTTAGCTCTCACGCTGTCTCAGTTTAAACATAGCTCTCACGCTGTCTCAGTTTAAACACAGCTCGCTTCGCAACTCAACCACGCCATTAATATTATACTCATAACTCAACGCTCACGAAACACTATCACTGCCTTATGTCTGTCCGACTCGCTGTCCTGAACCCGTCTGACCAACAGCGGTACGTTTGGACAGTTCACGGCTGCTCACAGTTCGTGAGACTCGTGCGGGGTGATGCGGTGCGGTGGCAACGGGCTTTCCCTTGCTTGTCACGTGGCTTGCATTCCGCGAACCTACTTCAGGAGGCCAGGCTATCTTATCTATTCTCCTGTCTCCTGTCTGTCACTGTCAGACACGTTATTGGGTCCATGACACTTAGCTTGCTTTTTTTTACTCCTTTCACCCATCTTCCACAACATTTCATATGTCATCCATTTATTTTTCATTTTTATGGATGCAATTCTAAGTGTAAGTGAAATTATTTCTTTTGATGTCTGTTGGATTGATTCCTGCAACATATCCTATTGTTCACCAACATCTGTATTATCTCCATGGCATTATATCTGTTCTCTACAGTTGTGTTGTACCTTTCTCTAATTTCCTCGTCTGTTTCAAATAATGTTAGATCTAACTTCTTTCGGGTTTTCTTTTTGGTTTTAAATCTTAACCTCATATTTCCTATAACTGGCACATGGTCACTATGTTCATCTACTCCTGGTGAAGTTGTTGCTGCTACTAAACTGCTTCTGAATCTCTTTCTAATCAGTACGTAATCAATTTGATTGTGACCCAGGTGTTACCTATCATTTCTTGGTATTCTGACCATGCCGTTTATCTGTCACCTCTCTCATTCCTAGAACCCAGGCCATTGCCACCAGTAAGACAGTCATTTCAAAATGTGTACACTGGCCCACCGCCATGTGTAATTCATTATAAAATATATTTATGTCCTCTTACTGTCTGCTGTTTGCTCATATGCGTGTGTTATGTTAATATCCAGAGATTTGTCAAGGAGAGTCACTAATAATACTCTGAGATTGTCCAAAATCCATTAACCCCCCCCCCCCCTCCCCTTCCGCCCCCAGTACTCATTTGAATTAAAATTATGCCAACTCCCTTTTGTAGTCCTTACCTCATGAGTAAAGTATTATTTCTGTAAGTATGTAAATAGTTTTCTCACGCTCCAGGCCGCCGCATTTCACAATATATATTAACAACAAATTGTTATTATGCATATGGCAATAAAACATAAACCTTTACTTCCCATATTTACATCCTTGGACTCTTACAGTATATGTAAATTATCATAACAACAGACTAGCAATGCGTTGATTAATCACTACTTGTATGAACAATTCTGTTTAAACGGGTTGTGGACTGACCACAATGAAAGTAACACAACTAAGTACTAATGTAGGAAGGGATATAACAACGTAACAGTTAAGGAACATTACTCGAAAAAAAATACATGTATTATGTAATTTAAATAAATGTATAAGTTTTTATTGTCTATGACATCTTCTTCACAGTAATTAGCAACGACAAAATATAGCATGGATGGCAGATAAAAACTTAAGGAGTCGTCAATGTTTATGAAGCAATTTTGACATTACTTTTTTATGCGTAAAAGTTAATAATGGACTTTCTATTTCTTTGCAATATAGTATTAAATATTTTTATCCTTTTAATGGTATGAAGTCACGATGAGTCACTTAAAATATATTTTTGACCGTCCTTGACTATGGGACGCAAATTACAAACATCTAGGAAGGTCTGTGTCCCCAGCCATTGCCTTCTGGCCCAGCCCATCTCGATCTTCTTAGCTCGCTCATGGTCGTTAAGACAACACGCCTGTGTCCCCAGGCAGGCCTTGACCTCCATGACTCTATGCTACTGGTGGATTAGGATTGTCCTTAAACCGTCTAGGAAAAGACTTACTGTGTTACGTTGACTGCTAGAATTAAGTGATCGTTGTGTGAATTCTTGATGTTGTAAACTCTTCAATATTCGTGTAGATAGCTTGTATGGAAATATCACTGACGTCACTGTGTGTCTGTTCCTTAAGATGTCCGCGTCTCGAATGACAAGTCTCGCTACCCTTTTCGCTGAGATTGTTACCCCTGGCCTCTAAATTTCCCGTGAACCGTTGAGCTCCTTGACTGTCTCTAAATGTCTGTGATTTATTGTTAACCCTTACTCTTCCTGTCTTGTGGGTTGTAGTGTGTGACAGCTACTCTACTGACTTAGGTCCTGTTAACTCTTTTCTGTCCACGACAGTCCATACTATGCCATGTTTGTAATGGACGGGTGCGTGCGAAACGGTGAAGTTCAAGACCTAGAGTGCTCTTACCCCGCCCACCATGTGGACTGCATAAACAACATGATGACTCGGAATGGGAAAATATGTTGCCTTGTTTGCATGAAGAATGACTTGCGCGATGAATTGGATTAAAGTGAGGAAGAGTTGCGCAATTCGTCGACCATTCTCTCTCGCCTGAGTCCATCTGAATCCAGTGGCAAGACATGTCATGACGACTGGAGACGAATACAGGTGCAATGGATGACCAGGGCGCTCTACGTGCCTGACCGTGCTCATTATGTCTCACATCGCTTTGCAGGCAAACGCCGTCTTGCCCGGTAAATCATCAATGATTTCTTTCGCACAGTCTGCCGAATCCTGTCTTCACATGCCAGGTAGGTTTACCCTAGTTCACCGATTGGTTTAACGCCGAATCGGTGACCCTCACCTGGTCTAGCCATCCTGTCACAGCTGTTGCCTCTTGGGGGTGGGGGAGGGGGCGCTGTCGCATGCTGACAGCTACTAGGAACCACATATGTGAGCTGGATGTCAGGCTTGGACCAGTGGGGAATGGACCGTGCAAAGGGCGTGACAGCCATCCTTATCAAAGGTACTACCAATTCCCAACATCCCAGACCCCCCCCCCCCCCTCCCCTTGACCATAGTAAATGTCACATTCTCATCATCATGTGCCGTGCCGATAAGCGTGAGCGGTCATGTTTCGCCATCTCACACGATCACCAGAGTCGTGGATCAGCACTGTGTCCTCGTTTCGACCATGGCACGCGGCCAAGCCAATGTTAAACGACTTAGAAAAGAGAGTTATGGAAGGAGCGGTTCTTGGTAGAAGAGGCAGTGGACTATCAACACGAAGACGGACACACGATTGTAAAAACACCCTAGGGATGAATATCAGACGGGGGAACTGGGGATCGATCGAGGGTCTCTCTCCAGCAGGCCGTGTTGCATATCCTTTACAGGATGTCGCTTAGTCCCACCATTTTTTGGCTATTTATGATTTCTTGGCCATTTATACCCTGGTCCAGACAGCGTCACAACATAAATGATTAATGCTTTAGAAGAATATGGAATAGATAAAGTTACCAGTCTGCTTAATACAATATATGATACTGGAAATATACCTCATGAGTTATGTAATTCTGTATTTATTGCAATCCCAAAGAAATCAGGAGCCTTGGAATGTGATCAACATCGAACAATTAGTATAATGAGTCACATCACAAAGATTTTGCTAAGAATTATCATGCAAAGAGTTAGGAGGAAAATACAACCTGAAATAGGAGAAGAACAATGTGGGTTTGTAGTAGGCAAGGGTACAGTAAATGCTGTGTATATACTGAGAACCGTAATCGAACGTTCTATAGAAGTAAACAAAGATCTACACCTTTGCTTTATTGACTACACAAAGGCTTTTGATAAAGTGAGACATGTCAACATGATAAGGATGCTTGAAGATCTACAAATTGATGGGAAAGACCTTAGACTTGTAAAAAACATATATTGGAAACAACAAGCGGCCATAAGTGTTGATAATGAAGTAAGCCAATATCAGCCTATTAAGAGAGGTGTGAGACAGGGATGTGTAATGTCTCCAGATCTGTTTTCCCTGTACAGTGAAAATATTTTCAGAAATATTGAAAATATGGAAGGAATCAACATTGGGGGACGATGCATCAATAACATTAGATATGCAGATGATACAGCCTTGATTGCAGACAATGAACAGGACCTGCAAAATTTAGTAGATGCGGTTGTTACACACAGTGAACAACAAGGGTTAGAATTAAATTGTAAAAAGACACAGATTATGGTCGTCACTAGGAAGAACGAAATACCACAGTGTAATATACAAGTAAATGGGAATATTCTTCAACAAGTGAATAGGTACAATTATCTCGGAACAGTAATAACATCTGATGGGAGATGCCTTGAAGAGATTAGAACAAGAATCGCCATGGCAAAAGTAGCCTTTAGCAAGATGAAAAACATACTGACCAATAAAAAGATGTCAATTGAAACGAGGAAAAGAGTGTTGAGATGCTACATAGAACCTGTACTTTTATGTGGATGTGAAGCTTGGACAATGAGCAGCCAGGCTGAAAAACATCTGATGGCTGTAGAAATGTGGTTTCTGAGGAAAATGCAAAGAATACCATGGACAGCCAGAAAGACCAATGAACAAGTTCTTCAAGAAACAAATGAAGATCGTAAACTGATCAGAGACATTAGACGCAGACAGTCACAATTTTTTGGGCATGTTATGAGAAGAAATGATTTGGAGAACTTGGTGACAACTGGTAAGATCGAGGGGAACAGACCAAGGGGAAGACCTAGAAACAAGTATCTGGATGGCTTGGCCTTGTGGCATGGTCGAGACAGAAACACGGAACTGATCCACGACTCTGTTGATCGAGTGAGATGGCAGAACATGACCGCCCACGCTTACCGGCATGGCACATGATGGATGGATGGATTTCTTGGCAAGTTTACGTTCAGTAGTTTGCCATTGCTTTCTGAAACACCGGCAATCATATTATTATATGAAAACCAACGCAAGGCGGTCTGCTGCTAAATCTCCCGCTGTGTTTCGAACGCGGTATGCGGGATTACGAATTGCGCTCGTAACGCCTTCGCCAAGGAGCCGCCTCAAAAAATAATCCCCGCCTCAGTTGAGATTCGAACATATTAGCTCCGGACCGCCAGCCAAGCTTGCTAGCCATGCGCTACCGGGGCTTCCTTAAATATAAACAGCGCGCGGTACCATACTGGCACATCACAAAAGAGTACAAAATAAGAGACAACACATCGATATACACGGCAGAACTAGTAGGAATTATGAAAGGACTAAAAATAGCAACAGCTTACCCCTCTATAAAACTAGGTATACTGACGGATTCACTATCCACAGTACAAGCGATAGTTCAGAAGCCTTTAACCCCCCCCCCCCCCCCCCCCCAATAGCACTCATTTGATCCAAATTATGCCATCTTTCCTTTTGTAGTCCTTCTCTGCTGAGTAAAGTATTATTTCTGTAAGTATTTAAATAGTTTTCTTACGCTCCAGGCCACCGCATTTCACAATATATATTAAGAACAAATTGTTATTATGCATTTGGCAAGAAATCATAAAACTTTACTTCCCATATTTACATCCTTGGACTCTTACAGCATATGTAAATTATCAGAACAACAGGCTAGCAATGCGTTGATTAATCACCACTTTTATGAACAATTCTGTCTAAACAGGTTGTGGACTGACCGCAATGAAAGTAACACTACTATGTACAAAAGTAGAAAGGGATATAACAACGTAACAGTTAATTGACATTATTCGAAATAAAATAAATTTTATTATGTAATTTAAATAAATTTAGAATTGTTTATTGTCTGTAATATCTTCATTACGGTAATTAGCGGCAAGTAAATTCAACATAAATGACAGATAAAAACTTAAGAAATCTTCAAGATTTATGAAAATGTTTTGACATTATTTTCTTATTCGTAAAAGTTAATAATAGACTTTTCTATTTCTTTGCAATATACTATTGCATGTTTTCATCCTTTTAATCGCATCGTCTCCACTTAGGAAAGTAAAAATATATTTTTGACCGTCCTTGACTATGGGACGCAAATTACAAACATCTAGGAAGGTCTGTGTCCCCAGGCATTGCCTTCTGTCCCAGCCCATCTCGATCTTCTTAGCACGCTCATGGATAGAGTAGTTGAGACAACATGCCTGGGTGAAAGTCTGTGTCCCCAGGCAGGCTGTTGCCTTTGTTAATGCCATGACCTCCATGATTACACTCGATGCTACTGGTGGATTAGGATTGTCGTTAAACCGTCTAGGAAAAGACTTACTGTGTTACGTTGACTGCTAGAATTAACTGACTGTTGTGTAAATTTTTGATGTTGTAAACTCTTCAATATTCGTGTAGATAGCTTGTATGGAAATATCACTGACGTCTCTGTGTGTCTGTTCCTTAAGATGTCCGCGCCCCGAATGACAAGTCTCGCTAGCCTTTCCGCTGAGGTTGTTACCTCTGACCCCTACATTTCCCGTGACCCGTTGAGCTCCTTGAGTGTCACTAACTGTCTGTGATTTATTGTTAACCCTTACTCTTCTTGTCTTGTGGGTTGTAGTGTGTGACTACTACTCTACTGACTTATGTCCTGTTAACTCTTTTCTGTCCACGACAGTCCATACTATGCCATGTTTGTAATAGATGGGTGCGTGCGAAACGGTGAAGTTCAAGACCTAGAGTGCTCTTACCCCGCCCACCATGTCGACTGCATAAAGAACATGACGACTCGGAATGGGGAGAAATTGTGGCCTTGTTTGGATGAAGCATGAGTTGCGCGATGAATTGTATTTAAGTGAGGAAGAGTTGAGCAATTCGTCGACCATTCTCTCTCGCCTGAGTCCATCTGAATCCAGTGGCAAGACAAGTCAAGATGACTGGAGACGAATACAGGTGCAATGGATGACCAGGGCGCTCTACGTGCCTGACCGTGCTCATTATGTCCCATAACGCTTTGTAGGCAAACTCCGTCTTGCCCGGTAAATCATCAATGATTTCTTTCGCAGTCTACCGAATCCTGTCTTCACATGCCAGGTAGGCATACCCTAGTTCACCGATTGGATTAACGCCGAATCGGTGACCCTCGCCTGGTTTAGCCAGCCTGTCAGAGCTGTTGCCCGGGGGGGGGGGCGTTGTAGCATGCTGACAGTTACTAGGAGCCACAGACGTGAGCTGGATGTCAGGCTTGGACCAGTGGGGAATGGGCCGTGCAAAGGGCGTGACAGCCATCCTTATCAAAGGTACTACCAATGCCCAACATCCCAGACCGCCCCTTGACCATAGTAAATGTCACATCCTCATCATCATTTGCCATGCCGATAAGCGTGAGCGGTCATGTTTCGCCATCTCACACGATCACCAAAGTGGTGGATTAGCTCCGTGTCCTGGTTTCGATCATTGTACGCTGCCAAGCCAATGTTATACGACTTAGAAAAGAAAGTTATGGGAAGCGCGGTTCTTTGTAGAAGAGGCAGTGGACTATTAACACGAAGATAGACACAGGATAGTAAAAACACCCTAGTGGACAGGGGAACTGGCGCTAGGTCGAACGTCTCTCTCCAACAGGCCGTGTTGTATATCCTTTACAGGATGTCGCTCAGTCCCAGCATATTTTTGCTATTTATGATTTCTTGACAAGTTTACGTCAATTGCCATTGCTTTCTGAACGACCGGCACTCATACCATTATATGAAAACCAACGCAAGGCGGTCTGCTGCTAAATCTCCCGCTGTGTTTCGAACGCGTTATGCGGGATTACGAATTACGCTCGTAACTCCTTCGCCACGGAGCCGCCTCAAAAAATAATCCCCACCTCGGTTGCGATTCGAACATATTAGCACCGGACTGCCAGCCAAGCTTGCTAACCATGCGTTACCGGGGCTTCCTTAAATATAAACAGCATGCGGTACCATACTGGAACATATTAGCACCGGACTGCCAGCCAAGCTTGCTAGCCATGCGCTACCGGGGCTCTCTTAAATATAAACAGCATGCGGTACCATACTGGAACATATTAGCACCGGACCGCAAGAAAAGCTTGCTAGCTATGCGCTTCCGGGGCTTCCTTAAATATAAACAGCATGCGGTACCATACTGGAACATATTAGCACCGGACCGCCAGAAAAGCTTGCTAGCCATGCGCTACCGGGGCTTCCTTAAATATAAACAGCATGCGGTACCATACTGGAACATAATTGCAAAGGATGCACTAAAATTATCTGGTGCTACATATAGCCAATATGCTGACAAAGGTAACAGGACAATAACGTTGACAGCTGGACAGGATGTTCTTCTTCTCCTACCTAGTGACAGACACTTATTGACTGATTCTTGGCAAGGACCATTTAAAGTGACGAGACAGATTTCACCTGTAGACTATGAGATCCAAATAAAAGACAAACACAAAATATTCCACGTCAATATGCTAAGACCATATTACAACAGAGACAACGAACAAGACAATACAACAGCATGTACAGTGATAATAGACCATGATGATGACGAAGCTAGTGACGAAATTCCAACACCTGCATTAGACACGACGAACTGCTTGAAGGAAACTAAAATCAACCCAAAGTTAACTCAAGCAGAAACAGACAGTTGCAAACAGCTCATACAACAGTACAACACCATTTTCTCCAACAACCCAGGACAAAAAGAATTAGTACAACATCACATCGCACTCACGTCAAATACACACATAAAATGCAGACCATACACCATTCCATTGCATTACAAAGAACACTTACATCAAGAGATCATCAACTTAGAGAAAAACAACATCATTAGACGATCCCAATCAAATTTCTCATCTCCAATGGTCATAGTACGCAAAAAGGACAACACAATAAGACTCTGTGTCGACTACAGGAAATTAAATAAGATAACTCTTTTAGATCTAGAGCCAATGGCAAATGCTGAAGATCTACTGACAGAACTGACAGACGCTAGGTTCTTTACGAAGGTAGACATGACAAAAGGTTACTGGCAAATAGCAGTAGACGAACAGAGCAGACATCTGACAGCTTTTGCCACACCTTGGGGACTGTACGAATGGTGCAAACTTCCATTTGGGCTTGTCAATGCCCCAGCAACATTCGTACGTATGACACGACTTCTACTAGTGGACATACCGAATATTATCTGTTACATAGACGACATTTGTGATCACACAAAGACGATGACAGACCACATAAAGACATTAGAACAGACATTTGAACGCATTAGACAGCACGGACTGACGGTGAAGCCTGCAAAAGTAGACATAGCCTATCAGGAAATATCCTTCTTGGGGTACAAAATATCTAATGGCTTTGTCACAACAGACGATAACATTGTGTCCAAGATACTAAAACTCTCACTTCCGACTACGAAAAAGCAAGTCAGAAGTTTGTTGGGACTTATAAATTATTATAGGCAGTTCATACCAGATTTTGCTGAACTGACCGAAGTATTTACTAACTTACTAACAAAAGATCAACCGGAGAAAATTGTAAGCAATGAATGCCTAAAATTTGCATTCGAGAAAGTATTATCGTATTTTTCTGATAATGGCTTATACAATCCCATTCTAAAATTGCCCAATTTACTAATCGATTTCAGATTACGCACAGATGCGAGCTCCGTGGCGATTGGAGCAGTCTTGTTACAGGAGCACAATAACATCCTACATCCTGTGTACTTTGTCTCCCGAAAATTAAGACCGAGAGAACGTGCTTGGTCAACACCTCAGTTGGAAGCCCTAGCTCTAGTGGTGGGTATAACTAAATTGTCCAGATTCCTCCTAGGACGTCATTTTATTGTGGAGTCTGACAGTAGTCCATTGAGATTTATCAATTCAGGTGTACCTTCCAACCAAATGATAGCTCGCTGGTCTCTTAAACTTCAAGATTACAGCTTTGAAGTTCGACACATCGCGGGCAGAACCAACACGATTGCCGATCATTTGTCCCGTTGTCCGACCGACCCAGTAAGCACCAATGTCTGAGTGCAGTGTGTAAAATACACTCAGACCAACACAGCCATGCATCAGTGAAGTTTTTTTTTTTCACGAAAGCTGTGTATGTCTATATGATGTGATAGGGTGTATTCCCAATATATATAGTTTTTCTTATTTTATTATTAATGTAGTGATTGTCGTGAATAATTGTGTAGTGTGTGGTAGAAAGAGAACTTTATTAATTGTATATATTACGAAACAAGAACAGTGCCACATTCGCTCTGAACTTACCGTAAGCGAACTGTAAATTTTATCCGTGGTAGCTGCATTTGGAACTTATCCAGTGATATTTTAACTCCGTGTGTGAAAGTGTGACCGGAACATTGACATCTACACCACTGCAGTTAAGCGAAATCCAGAAGTTTTTCCAGTGAAACCACCAACACATGAACGATCATAACATTGCACATTCCGTTTTACTACATCAGACCGGAACAAGTGTGTTCTACAAATTTCAACATCAGCTGTTTCGTGTGTACTTCCGGATGATTTAGAAATTTAGTTTAAAATTAGCAGACGACAAACAAAAGCTTAAAAAGTTATAACACTTCTAAACTATTTACGATTTAATAATTTCGAATACACAAATTGTGTATTAAGATTTTTCATTTAGTGTAATCTTAGAATCATATCTTGATTAATTTATTCATACTACCGACATTTTTTCGCTAGTATGGAGAAACATCAAGCTATGACGCTGAGAAATAGAAGAATTATTGTAAAATATTATATTTCTTAAATTTTGAAGTTATGTCCCTTTCATTTAATTGTTATTACATTATTACACCAAGGGCGTTAATTGAAATGTATACGATAATGTATTGTGTATAAATAGCCATGTTGTTGCCAGATTGTTAACACGCCAAGAAGCCATCTAAAGGGCATGGTAGAGTGTTACCGACATTGCAGACCGACACAAGAACTCCTGGCCAAGAGAGGTCAGAGTTTGAGCGTTGAATGCGGCTTATATAAAGCCGTATTACGGTCTTGCCAGATGTTTTTTGTCTCAAAAAGCATATTATTACTTTTTTTTGAAAGGCTGCGAGGTAGTTGCTTGGGAAGCTGTTACTACCGATCTGACTGGGTCAATAATGCAATTAAGGTAATCAGCCATCGAGAGGATGAAGCTTGACGAGTGTTGAAGGTTGAACACCACATGTCTTTAGATACAATGGCCATTTCTTATGTGTTTCTATGCCAAGATGTGTGTTTTGTATTTCTACACCAATGTATATAACAGAAAGGTTGACTCTGACAGGTTAAAAATATTAACCCAGTATTGTATATAGAGTGTACATGAAAGATGACATCTTTCATGAAGAAGCCGCGGGGGAGCGTGTCAGAGTCTAATGTAGTGCCAGCAGAGATGCAGGGACATCGTTACGCCCGCCAGGCGAATAGTCCCTAGCGGGGATGCTGTATCATCGTTACGCCCGGCAGGCGAGTATTAGTTACCTGCCTGCGAGGTTGCCGGCTGACGAGACAGCCAGCGGTCAGGCAAGGACAAAGCAGGACGCACGCAGGCCTCGTGAAGCCACTTCAGGAGGGCAGGCGCGTTGCGAGAAATAGCCAGACAGCTCTGGGACTCGGACTCGACTGGACGTATGATGGGAGAAAGGCTTGTGTAGTTATGTGGCCCGAAAGTCGAGTGCTTGTACATCTTGTGAGATAGACTGTAAGCTGTGGGTTGCTTGTAAGTGTATTGTTATAACTTATGTATTGTGATGATCATCTCTAGATCGTGATCTGTAAATAAATCCATCGAAACTTCGTGTCGTTGAGTCTCAAGTCAAATCACGTTGTATTTGTACTGTCTCACATGTGTTAGGTTAACGAGCCAGGTTTAAGACCCTGACAATTAGCACCGGACCGTCAGCAACACTGTAGCCTACCATGCATGTCGTAAGAGGCGACTAAGGAGGCTTGATGGTTCCGTCGCCCTGCTACTAAGTGAGTGCGTGGCGCGACACTGTGAGCTGTAAGTTTTGCGTGAAATGCTTTTGAATCTGCCCGAGGTTTTTTGGAACGTGACTGCATGTTCGGAGTGATGGCAGGTGGCTATGTCCCAGAGTTGACCGGTTTTTGCCTTATGAAGAAATGCGTGGCTGCTGGGCGTCTGGTTGACTGCCACTGCCATCAGCAATGAACTGTATTTTCGTGGACTGTGTAGGTGAACATCTAGGAAACATCCAGATAGGAAAATGACTGCCGATTCCATCAGAGATGAACTGGGTGTTTCTTTGGGGACTATTGTGTTGACATTCTGGCGGCGGCATTATGCACAGTGTATCTGGGCGGGCTGTTGTTTGTCGAGACTCCTGTCTTTTCCACTTTTCACATTGGGTGGTGGGGAGCATTGTGTGTGATATTCACTGGCACAGGAACGGAGCATAATGGGGACGACCCGTTGCTGTAAGGTTGGAACTACGACTAACTAATTAACTAACCAGCTTGCGGTAGCATACTGGAACATCAAAAAACAGTACAAAATAAGAGACAACACATCGGTATACACGGCAGAACTAGTAGGAATTATGAAAGGACTAGAAATAGCAACAGAGTACCCCTCTATAAAACTAAGTATACTGACGGATTCACTATCCACAGTACACGTTGCGCAACTACTTTAAAGGGAACAGACCAGACCTGAAAGAGGGAATACTAACACTAACAACAAACCTAAGATATATGGGATGCCAGGTCACTATAGCCAGGACACCAGCACACAGAGGGATAACTGGCAATGATAGGGCAGGCAGAGCAGCAAAACATGGGACAAACAGCCAGAATACAGTAAAATTCAATCACACAACAAGTAACTGACACATGGAAACAACAATGGAGAGACAGCAATAAAGGACGACACGCCTGCCACATGCTCAGAGAGCCCAGTACGAAAAGCCCAGTGAAAGACAACACAAAAATACCAACGTACAAGAAACTATGGAGATTGAGAATCGGGAAATGGAAAGATAAAATCAGCCGACCACTTTGCGTTGATTGCCTGAAAGAAAACATTATAGAACACTATCTACTATCGTGCACAACCTATGACCAGGAACGCAGGGATCTAGTAGAATACTTCCAAACAAGAAACACGACGATGTCAATGAGGGAATGCCTACTGGTGGAAGGCGACAAAGAAGTAAAAAAGCTCATAAAACAATTCAATGCAAGATTAGGGAAAGAAATATAAGCAACATAAAATAAAGCCAACAGCAAAAGAAAACAAATATAGCAAGGATGAAAGAAATCGACCAGACGAAAACAGGACGACAGGAAATATATAGAGATGCGTAAAAACTTTCAAACGGTGGACAAAAGAGAGACGAAAGAACCCTCTCTGATGCGGGAGACAAGGAGAAGGGTGGAAATCTCCCCAACGATGGATAAGAGAGACGCTACAATCCCTCCCCACCGCTGTACAAAGACTCAGCTGAACCAAGAGCCAAGCTCCAAGAAAACAAGCCCCGACGATAAAAGGCGGACCCTTCTCAGGGCTAGTCTATTGAGAGAAAAAAAAAGACAAACAACACACATACACAGACAGACAACAGTTAGTTAGTTAGTTAGTTGACAGATCATCCTCATTGCACATAAAACCATTCAGTCCATAAGTGCTCGGATCCCGTCCTCAACAAATCCAGCAGCGTGTAGTGGCTAACGACACCAGTTCTGTGTTGGTTTATCAATCTTCTTTGGCTTCCTGCGTAGTGTTCTTGTTTGGCCACACCTCTTTTAATTTGCTGTTCTCGCAGTCTAAGCATGGTTGTAGATTCACAGTCATCATTTGGTTCTTGCAAAATTCTCGTGGAGCATTCAGACTTTCAGCCTGGCCCATGGCGCGTCCGCCCTCCACAGTAGCCTTACCTGCGAGCTGGTCAGCCCGCTCATTTAATTGTATTCCCACATGCCCTGGCACGAAGATGAAACTAATCTTTGCCAGCCGAGACCGCTACAGAGACAGCAACCACTCTCTTCGGATCCACCACATCTCTCTCCTCTTGTGCATGCTCATTTAGTCGCTAAGGAAACATGCCCTAGTGGATGTTTATTTCTCGAGTCAAGTTATTGCTTTACTTACTGCCATAGTCAGGCTGCTTGTGGTCTCAACAAAAGCACCAGTGTCCTCCTTCACAATTCTCCCTCCGGCCTGAGCCGTAAAGGCCCATAAGCTTCTCACATGTCGGACGACCGACCCATCTGTGTAAATGACAGTATGACAGTCTAACGAATTATCGAAAATCAACGCTTGTACTTCCGCCTCCACAGCAGCCGGAATTTCTTGTCTGCATTTTCTGTCTAGTTGGATGCAAACAGACAGGCACGTACAGAAATCTGTTGGCACTTGTACCCACTCCTCGCCAGGTGCTAAGTCCTCCAGTGCACATACCTGTTGAAGAATGTCTTCGGCTTGACCCATCCACGTCATTCCTCTTTTTAACCTGCTGCCTTTCACCTTCCTAATTTCACTACGCAGTGGATGTTGTGTGTTTGCGTTAACTCTAAGGGAGGCACGTGCTCTGCAAATTTGTATTATGTCTTTAATGGCCGGAAAATTAAGAAGCCAGCGCATCGCCCTGCATGTCATATCGCTTGTACATCCAATAATAATGCGCATAGTTTCGTTCTGTATCCTTTCCATCCTTTCTATCTGGTTACGGCTGAGAGTCAGGATCGCCATCGTATACTCCAAAACAGACATGACCAGCCCCTCGTATAGAAGACATAGATGGCGCTGCTCACAGTTTGCTGCCGCCATTACCCGCATCGCAGCCAAACCCAGCTTGACCTTTGTTATCACCTGGTGCTCAATATAAGCAAGGCTTTTATCAAAACGTATCCCCAGACAATTCATTGCCTGCATTTTGTCCACAGTCTCTAAGCACAGATTAACAGTTGGTGTTGGAGTGTTGACAATTTGGTTATTCAAAGAGAAACATGTCACTGTTGCCTTTGTTGGGTTGACCATTGCCCCAGCTTCAACACACCAAGTACTTATGCGATTGAGTTCGGTTTGTAGTTCCACAGCAACCTGATCTCTATCCTTACCCTGACGATATACTAAAACATCGTCGGCATATGACAATGTCCTTCCCGGTCCAGTGATCTGCTCGCTGGTGATTCTCACAGTGTAGGCGTTGAACAGCACCGGAGATAATGGTGATCCCTGCGGTAGGCCGGGGTATATTGTAAAAGACGATAAAAGACAGGCCTTTAAAAGAGCCCAACGCAAGAAAAATCAAACACACAGGGTTAAGAGAGAGAGCAGAAACTCAAGAAAAACGCCAAACGAGAGGGAGGAGAAAATCGATAGTGGCAGCAGGCACACGCAGGAACAACGGCAGAAGCACCGAGGATGGCACGGAGGATGGCGAAAAATAGGAATCCGGCCAGACACGCAGTAACAGAAATCGTCTAATGCGCGCAACAGAACAGAACAAGCTATACCGCACCATGAACCACCACAATTATAACCAACGCCATTGAGGCTAGTTGAACGAGTTGGAAAGTTTATGTATTTTTTTTTCTACAAATCGGTATCAGAATCCGTGTTCCCAAGCGGTCACCCATCTAAGTACTAACCACGCCTGACATTGCTTGACTTCTGTGATCGGATAAAAACAGTTTCAACGTGGTATGGCCCTTGACCTTGCAGCACTTGTTCACCAATAAACAGCTCGGTTACAGCGGTTGCAGCCGGTTTTGTGCGAACAGAAAGGGTTCATGTTAAATTTGAAATTACCGTGGGGATAACAGATGTTTCACATTCGAAAATTACCTGTGACTATGTGTTTTAATTGTTTCAGCTTGAGTATTATTCATGTACCCACTTCATATGATATATAACTGTAGTATGCACATGACGAGGTGCAGCGAAATCCGTCAGACAATAAATCTGGCATTCCCTTGGAGTTCTGAGTATCGGCCTAATCCTTTAGTCACTCCCTACCACACCATTCTCTTCAGGACACGATTATCTAACTGTCTGCACTACACACACCATTCTCTTCAGGACACGATTATCTAACTGTTCGTCTGCACTACACACACGATTCCATGGAGCGCCGACCAAGCCTGCCGCATCATACCCCAATACCCCACCGAGCGGTGCAGACCCAGCCAGTCTGTCCGCCTGCTTGCTTCCCGCCACGCCAGCATGTCCTGGGGAAAAGATCCAACTAATGTTCCTTATCTTTGATTTAATTGAAGCATACCATTCTGTGGGATGCATGCCTGTCTTCACCTCCCTCAGCACGCTCTGTGAGTCCGTTACACTCACAACATGTGTGTGCTGGTTGTTCTCGGGCTAGCGGACCTTCCTTGTGACCGCCTCCACCTCCATTCTCAGGCTAGAGCATGTCAAGAGGAACAGCAAAACTCAGAGACAACCAGAAAACTTGATAAGAAAAGAGCAAGGGGAAAAATGTTGTTGCATATCCTTTACAGGAGGTAGCAGTCAACCCCAGCATTTTGTTTTGGCTGTTCGTGATTTCTGGGCAAGTTTACGTTCAGTGGTTTGCCATTACTTTCTGTACGACCGGCACCCATACCATTTCATTAACAGAAAACAGCGTAAGGTGGTCTGCTGCCAAATCGCCCACAGCTGTGTTTCGAACGCGGTTGCGGAATTACGAACTGCGTCCGTAAAACCTTCGCCAAGGAATGAAAACAAAGCAATAAATACCTGGATGCTTGGCCACCTGGCATGGTCATGACAAGAACACAAATCGGTTGAGATGGCGAACCAAGGCCAGACAAGCATATCGGCACAGGACATGATGACGTCGATTTGTCGTTTTTTAAGCTTGATGTCGACACACCATTTCTTTTGTTCATGTTGTATCAACCTGTGATCTCTTAGAATACCGTTTCTAATCATACATGTCTATTCTCGTCATGAATCATCTGTTTTTGTATATTGTTTACCAATATATCCCTCTCCGGACAAATACAATGGTGTTAGTTAGCTAGTTAGTTAGTTAGCTAGTTAGTTAATTATGTAGCTAGTTATTTGTTAGTTGCTTTGTTACGTAGCTAGCTGGTTAGTTAGTAGTTAGTTTGATAGTTAGCTAGTTAGTTAGTTAGTTAGCTAGTTAGTTAGTTCGTTAGCCAGTTAGTTAGCAGTTAGATAGTTAGTTCGCTGAATAATTAGTAAAAAAGAAGCAGCGGCTGCAGCAGGATATAACAATATGGATTGCAAACAATTAGGTATATTTAGCTCTTGCGATCGATATTTTCGGAGGAACTAAATATACATAATTGGTTACAATTCATATAGAAATTAAGCTAGTTAGTTAGCTAATTAGTTAGTTAGTTAGCAAGCTAGCTTATTAATTAGTCAGTCAGTCTGTCTGTAAATTAGTTGGTTAGTTAGCTAGTCAGCCAGTCAATCAATCAGTTAATTAGTCAATCAGTCAATCGGTTAGTTAGTCAGTCAACAGATCACCCTCATTTTTTTTCCGCACATCCTTTACAGGACATCGCTGTCAACACCAGTATTTTACCGCTGTTGTTGATTGGCTCACCCTCATTACAGATTGATATATTAGTCTATAAAACCTGACATCCTCTCCACATTATCTGCTTCCGCTTGAAGCGACTGACGGCTCAGTTCTGTGTTGGTTGACTGTTCTTCTTTGGCTACTCGTAGGGTAGCTTGACCCCGTCGGACTGGATGTCCTTGCAGTCTGGCCAAAGTTATAGAATAGCATCCTTCCCTTGACTCATTTACTCTTCCCTGATGGAGTTCAGAATGCCAACCTGGCCCACTGCTCGCAAACTTCCTACAGCAGCCATTGCCGGCAAGCCTACCTGCCCATTTGTTTCTTATGACATCAGCGTGTCCTGGCACAAACATGAAACAGATAAGTCAGTCTTAATGTCATAAGTGTGGGTTGGTCACGATTTCCATATGGTGATATATTCACCCATACACCGGAGATCGTTATACGCTTGACTTCTGTGCGCATGCATTTTGGAGATAGTTATGCATCCACGATGGACAAGTTACCCGTTGTTTAGGCGTGTTCTGACACCAAAGCGTATTTGAGTGTAGGTGGAGAAGATGTTGACTGCACCACTCACTCATACACTGAGAGCATACGTGTAGAATGGTGTTTGTCCATCAAGAATGATGGTGACCATTTATTTCATCCAGTGCGGATGAAAGTTTGGAGCCGTGAGTTCTAAGATGGCAGAATGACTTACGCAATGAATCGGATTAAAGTCAGGAAGAGTTGCAAAATTCTTCAACCACAATCTCTCACCTGAGTTCATCTGAATCCAGTGGCAAGACAAGTCAAGACGATTGGAGACGATTACAGGTGCAGTGGATGACTATGCCGCTCTACGTGCCTTGCCGTGCTCATTACGCTCCACAACGCTTTGCAGGTAAACACCGTCTTGCCCGTTGAATCATCAATGATTTCTTCCTCGCAGTCTGACAAATCCTGTCTTCACATGCTGGGTTGTGTATAGAGTAGTCTGCATGATGTGTGTGAGGTGTTTCCTCTATTAAGTACTCAATGTAACGGCTGTGTGACATTGATTTCATAGTCACCTCTTTTTATGACTTATGTGAATGTCTCTAGGCTTGTTGACCAACATCCTCTCTACACAGCATTTCACAACATTCCTTAACGATAACAACACAATGTCTGAAGACAACTGAACACCTCAAGAAATAACAGAAGTCCGGCACAGTTTTATATCATTATATTTCCATTGTCTGCTATTCAGATATATCACTTTCACCGTTATTAATTTCTACTATTACAAGTAGGATTTTGGAAATAATTATTGCATGAAACTGAACTCAACTCAGAATGCCGTAACTCAACATGTGTCGAGCTCGCCATTTGAATACACAACGGGCTCACATACAATCCGTCCACCAGAACAGATCTGCCGAGAACGGTCACAACGGCCCACCCGAACAGATTTTACCTGAATGGCAGCAATGCAGTTCCAGGAATAGACTTGTCCCACATTCCCGGATGTCCCCAAGCAATATGACATTTACCTGAGCTACAGGCAATATTACATCTACCTGAGCTAATTATAACTACCATGTCAACATTAGTTTTAGTGTGGCATGTATTATTGAATATTGCACATTTTCCAGGAGTTTATATCGCATATTGTTTCCATGCTTGTCGTAGTTGGACGAATATTAGATTCGTAATTGATGTATGAATGAAGTAATGCACGAGCGCAGAGACACAAGAAGAGAAGAATGTCAGCCGAGCTTGTGTATCCATGTATGAACCCATTGGAGAAAAAAAAGTTCGTTCGTTCTTTCGTTGGGTCCTCTCGTGGTTTCACATGTTTAACGGTACCCCACATGTGTCACGGGACCCCACATGTATCACGGGACCCCACATGTTTAACGGTACCCTACATGTTTCACGGGAACCCACATGTTTCACGGTACCCCACATGTTTAACGGTACCCACATGTTTCACGGGGTCCCACATGTTTAACCGTACCCCACATGTTTCACGGGACCCACATGTTTCACGGGACCCCACATGTTTCACGGGACCCTACATGTGTCAAGGGACCCCACATGTTTAACGGTACCCCACATGTTTCACGGGACCCCACATGTGTCACGGGACCCCACATGTGTCACGGGATCCCACATGTTTAACGGTACCCCACATGTTTCACAGGACCCCACATGTGTCACGGGACGCCACGTGTTTAACGGTACCGCCATGTTTCACGGGACCCTACATGTGTCACGGAACGCCACATGTTTCACGGAACCCCACATGTTTCACAGGATCACACATTTAAACTCAGAGTCAAGCTTGTGTGTTGTCTTCTACCAAAGACCCCAAAAGGCCATAGCACTAAACCTTCCAGATTCAAGCCATGCTTTCTGCCAGGCCATCTCGATCTTCTTAGCAAGCTCATGGAATCCGCTTGGGTGAAAGTCTGTGTCTCCAGCCATAGCCCTCAGGTCCAGCCCATCTCAATCTACTCACAGATGCAGAAGGCAACAGTCTCTTATTTGAAATCCGGAAAGCTTTAGTGTCTCAGAAAGTCGAGTGTGGGATAAGTGGAAAGTCTGTTCCAATGTCTCCAAACTGGAAGCACAGTGTAAACTGACTGCAGGAGAAAGACTTCCGGGGTCATGACCCGGATGGGTCCCTTCCCTAGAGAGTGTTGGGAAGATTTTGTTTGTCTTCGCATATTCTTTACAGGACATCGCTGTCAACATCAGCATCTTTTAGCTAATTGTTTATTTCTTGGCAAAATTACACACAATAGGTTGCCATTGCTTTCTGAGCTACCGGCTCACATACCCAGTAAGCACCGACGCGGAGAGAACCGATACCGATTCTCACGCAACGTCACGTTACTCACGAGAGTATACGGGATTACGGAAAAAGTCGTGTAACCACTAGACCAGGGAGACCGGTATTGGGAAGATAATAGGTCGAAATATTCGGCGAAGGGAGGCACTTTTGATTATTGGAAGTCTCCTGTCGTTCTTGCTCCGAGGCTTGAATTTAATCACAATGTCATCATTATCATCATCAAGTGCCTTGCTGGCTGGCGCCGGCGATCATGTACCTTGACAAATTGCGACCTCCGTAGGCATGGGTCAAATCGTATGTTGACTCCCTTCCGTGCCATGACTCAAGACTCTGCAGTTTTTTCTGTTGTAAGCTTCTTTCTTATTCTTTTCATAATTATTCGCAGTAACAGCGGTGTGTACCATCCATTGACTATATCATCTTGTCTCATCAATATTGCACCGCTCCTTGATTTTAAAATTCCAGTAATAGTTCGTGTTTTTGTACCGATTATTGTATTTATTTGTTGATACATGGAAGTGAGTATTTTCCCTAGTTTGTCCTAATCTCCATGCACTGTTGATTCAGCCAGACCCTTTTAACCACTTTGTACCAACGGCTTCGGGAGGAAGAACGCAATTGGGAAGGTACAAGCCTTATCCTGGTGCGAGGAAATGCAACCTAAAGACAAAATGTCATGGCAGGGCAGACCAGGCCCTAAGCCTTGGTTGGCAGCTGGTTTAGGATCGAAGCTCCGACAGGCGGACAGCTAGAGCATTGCTTTGCTGATCCGGCAGCATCTACAGCTTGTCTTGTTCCAGATGTAGAGGTGTTACCTTTCCTCTGGAGTGAACTAGGCAGGCCGAGAGAGGTATCATGCTGCATAGGCAACAAATGGTCTCTATATTTTAGCCCTTGCTTTGTAGGGTACTATTCAGAGAATTGCTTTTTGCGGATGATGCTGCAATAACGACCCACTCTGAAGAATAATTACAACATCTACTATCTGCATTCTCCAATGCTTGTTCTGAATTTGGTTTAACAATTAACAAAAAGAAGACACAGATTATGTCACAAGGTGCACATGGGGTACCATCAATCTTTATTGACGACGCCGAACTGGAGATAGTAGACCACTTTACACATCTAGGGTCAGAGGTAAATAGCAAATTATCCCTAGATCAGGAAATCAACATCAGGATTGGTAAGGCAGCAACAACAATGAACAGGTTAACAAAAAGAGTCTGGGGGAACAGGAAGCTTACTGCAAAAACAAAAGTCCTCGTCTAGCAAGCCTGTGTCCTTAGTACTCTTCTTTATGGCAGTGAAACCTGGACAACTTACTCACACCAAGAGAAACGGTTAAACAGCTTTCATATTCGGTGACTGCGAATAATACTTGGTATTAAGTGGAGTAGATGTCAATTGGGGGTTTGGGGCCAAAAAGGTCGGGGCACTACAGGAGCGCCAAAAGAAAGCCCCCGGGGGCCAAAAGGGTCGGGGCACTACAGGAGCGCCAAAAGAAAGCCCCCTAGGGACCCAACCCCCGGGGGCCCCACCCCCCAGGGCCCCGGGGCGCGACCGCCCGACCGGGCCGTCCTCTGTATCCCGGAGCGCACGCATGGCGACCGAGCCGCCCGCCACGATATATTACTCAGACATATTTTGGAAAAGCTGTCATATCTCCCAACACAAGCCGGTGTGATATATTTTACGCCTGCAGCCACAAAGCTCAAAAAAAACGGCGGGCTATTTTTTTACCACCACACGTTCGTTAACAGAATGTGCTACACACAGCACGCTTATTTCCCCCGCCAACAAGTGACGTGGAAGTTAATCAATGCGCGTTGAGCCAGTGATATACTTTTATAAGCTTTTATTAATTTCTTTGCTTTTTTATAACATACATTGAAAAAAAACATTGTATGTACAAAAAAAATTATATACAAATGTATGTACAAAATTATATACAAATGTATACTACATATTTTAATAGTGATATATAACCACAAAATGTTGGTGTTACTTCGGTCGGTGGCGTGGTCAAGTTGGTTAAACCACATCACACTCAGCAGGTCTAGAAATTGAATGGTTTGCATGCTCAAACCCGGGTTTCCATTCAATATTCTAGGCTGCCGTAGTGCGGATGCGGGCACCTTCTAGGTCGCTAGTATTTCGTTTCGATTAGCAACCAACAAGGGGGTCGCCTAATCTCTATACATGTGGTTTAACCAACACACCTCACATCTCTCGGAGGATGGCAAGTTGTGTGCATAAAAACCCGGGTTGTTGTCATCCTCTGAGAGGGGTGGGGGAACGAATCACAAAGCCGACTTTTGCATTTTTTTTAATTCTTTTTTTTTTTAAATTCGCGTGATGGTTTAGGCGGCTTTTTCTTCGTTATGGTGTTATATCTGAAAAATATTAGGGCGCGTCGAATTAGAGGCTGACTTATTGGGCACATACAGATGGAGACCTATGGATGTGAGTGGCCGAAGCTCGGCAAAGAAATTCATTGCGGCCGCCCAACCATCGGCCTTTATTGTTCTTGGCATGAGGCAAAGCGGGGCGAGGTGATAGAAGAGTGTATATTCTGTGAGAGGGGTGTTAGGAAACCATATGAGATGTGTGAGCGTTGCACACTAGACGCACTTCATAGGATGGTTTGGAAGTTTGAAAAGACGACTGGAATCAAACTGCTACTCTATAAAGGGGTGAAGTTAGATCCTCAATATAGCCTATAGGTGTGGCTTAGCGCAAATTTCGTCGGCCAACCACCATTGCGAGCAACCGTGTCACGCGGGAGAGAAAAAATGTTCATACACACCTTGTTTATCTGAGGAGTATATCCTTCCGCGCATTACTGAAATCCAGTGGCGGATCATTCAGTGGAGTAGGGGGGTGGTTCCAAACTGTCCTGATCGTGTATACAGGTTATTTCGATCCTATAGCTTTGACGAATTCTGCCCGTGCCTGGTCTCGCCCTTTCAGAATGAGAGACTTTTTTGTCTCTTCGTCTAGATCCGCCGGCGCCTTGCTCCGAATATCTTTTTTCAACTGGTGAAATTTATTTTCTTCAGCTGTAATTATTTTATACTCCACGTCTGTAATTCTCCCATCATCCAAAGCTTTTGAAACAAGGTCGGCTATACTAGAAAGCTTAGCCGTCGCCAGAGTGCAAATTTCATCATGCTTCTTAGCTTTTGCTGTTAGTTTGCGGGACGCTAGCTTGCTCCCAGCGGACATGATTCCACAAGCTAGGGCAGCTATCTCAAGCCCGACAACTATAGGGGCAGCGATAATGGTGGTAAGAAGCCCAACACCCCCCACCAACATACCAACGCTAGCCGCCAGCATCGCGCTGTCCACAGCGTCTAATGCATTAACGGCACGCCGATATTTTTTATACAGTGCAGCCCGTTTGTCCCTTTCATCTTCCAGAGACTTCCGAAGACGGGTAAGCTCTTGAATACGATAGGCACCGCCGTCACTAGTATCGATTGTAGGATAGAGCGACATTATTCTTTGCGCGTCAAACCTACTTCTTCAACTGAGATATTAAATGTTCAATGCGAACGGTGCTAATCGACCCTGTAGTGAACAAAAGCCGGACAAAAGCAGTAACGGTAGTAAAAATGATTTCATCTACCGCAACCTCACCGAGCTCTACTATAATGTCCGTCTCTGTTGCCCGGGCCGCCCACGTTCCGTCGGCCGCGGAAGTAATGACGAGAGTAACATGCCTGGGGAGTGATGACGCACTCCATTTAATAGAGACCCCAGGAAGGACTGGGGCAAACTCTGTCTGTGCCACAGGCCCAATAACTAACTCGAGATAGATGGTTGACTCCTTAGGAGGCTTACCTAGCATATCAAGGTCAGCTTTACAATCTGTAACAGCCTTCAGACAATATTTAGTCCCCTGGACTTTAGCCTCAGTCACCGATACGGCATAGAAGAGAGCCCTGGCGCACTGCATTTTCAGAAATGACTGGTAGGTCACAACAGGAGACTTGTTGGGGCGTGTGACTGTCCTGCAGGCCTGATAACTCACAAACACCTTACCCATGTTAGTTAACCTGATAAGTATCCCATTGGGCTCGAGGTGAGTATATCCCGTGCGAAGCTCAAGCTGCAGATCCCAGTCATCGTCGTCGGGATGGTCTATGGCGGCACGAGCATAGACCCCCTGGGGAGTGAGCTGGAGGCCATAGATCTTGTAGTTATGACCCGGCTCCCGCCACCCAATAGTGTCGGCCAAATCAGCAAAGGTTAGGGTAGAGCATGCTCTTGGGCGATGCCGTCCTGGACCTTCTGTATCAGCCATTGTGTTTTCTGATGTGGAGTTCACAACTTAGATATGCCAACGGTACAGCTTTGCCTTTATCATCACAGACCGAAAGTCTAATATCGTTTAGAGTTCCTGTCTCCAACTTCTTATAACGAGGCACAGAGAAAACCTCGTGTCTCCCTTGATTACATTCCACATTTTGAACGGGCACAACCCTGAGGAGTGTGGAGGGAAGAGAATTATGACGGTTCTCATATGATGATAGACCCTCGAGATGAATGTACAACTCCTTATATAAGAGGAGTCTGGGAAACTCTTTTCCAACAATCTTGGTATCATACAAGTCCCACTCAGATCCCCCAAGAGTGTAGGATAAGCCTACTCCCATTATATCGGCGTCATGTGCACCATTGAAGCTTACAAGACCAGTTGCGGGGTTCAGTGTCAGAGAAAACTTGTGAGGCTCAAAGAATTGCTTGTTGAGGGTACATACGTCGTAGTACCCATCGGGGATAACAATCTTTTTACCCTCCACCCATAACTCATTATTGCCCAGCTTATAGGAAATATTAACCCACGCATGGTAGAACAACAATTCCACGATAGCTACCTCTAGGTCACCATCGCGGTTGTCTAGGACCGGGTTGAGGGGGATGGGTTCCCCACGCTGGATGTTGGTTAATGTGATGTACATATTAGCATGTGTAATAATTTACGAGTTCATAAGGATGGTAAATACCCGACGGAGCAACCATGTCTGATGTGAAGTACACAGCTTAGATATGCCAGTGGCACGTCGTTACCCTTTTCATCTCGGACCGAAAGTCTTATACCCCCTACCGTTCCAGTTTCTAGCCTTTTATAATGAGGCACAGAGAAAATCTCATGTCTCCCTTGATTACATTCCTCTTTTTTAACAGGTACAGCCCGGAGGAGTGTGGAGGGAAGCGAATTATGACGGTTTTCATATGATGATAGGCCCTCGAGATGAATGTACAACTCCTTATATATGATAAGGTTAGGAAACTTCGCCGCATAGAATGTAAACACCTCATTGAACCGCTCACTTCTGTAGTCCATGCCGAACCCAAGAACCCCACCTAGCCCTCCGAACCCTAAGACCACCCCCGATTTTATACCACCGAGACTTACAAGGCCAGTTGCGGGGTTGAGAGAAAGAGAGAGCTTCCGTGGCTCAAAGAATTGTTTGTTAAGAGCACAGACATCATAATACCCGTCGGGGATAGTAACAACTTCATCATCAAGTTTGAACCAATTGTTTTTCAGCTTCGCGGAAATATTAACCCACGCGGGGTAGAACAACAATTCCACGATAGCCACCTCTAGGTCACCATCGCGATTGTCTAGGACCGGGTTGAGGGGGATGGGTTCCCCATGTTGGACGTTGCTAAGTGTGAAAAACATATTAGCACAGCTAATAATAATGACTGCTTACGAGTTCAATAAGGACGCCAAATACCCGACGGGTGGGGTATACCCGTTTGCACAAATAAAGGATCTCACAAAGGTGGACATACAAGTCAACCTCCAAGGAGCCTTTCCGACACAGTTCCCCAACATGTTTGAAAAATACCGGTTGCCATACGTGGAGTCAGACCAGATCGTGCAAGCCTGGTACAGCAATCCGATGCAATTCTGGCAAAACCAACTCAACTTCGCAGTATGGTGTGCCACGGCGGGGTGTGGGGTGTCCGCGCAGGAGCATCTGTCCGGCCCTGACCCACTAACGCGAGCCGTCTTCATATTCCATGTCTACTACCAGATTCGCCGAATCCTCAAAGAGATGCGTGTGGCTCTACCACAAGACCAGGGTTGGAACGCCTTTGAAAATCCCTACGATGTAAGAGCCTATCAGCGTATATGCGCGGAATTTGGAATTCCCCAGAATGATAACTGGAGACGGCTCGGGAGGAATAACGGGTTGGGGAGTGTATACATTTACTGGACGAACACTGGTTATCGCGCCCTGCCTGATGGACATGATGGTGTATATGACCCAAAGCGCCATTCATTCACACAACAAACCACAAATGACATACTACACATAGATTATATCTCACAAGACGATATTCACGCTGATTCTGGCTGGCAGGCTTTCATTCTTAACAAGTCACAGGGCTTCACACGCCCCGGTGTTGAGCGAATAAATGACAGCATTCGAACCTATGTGTGGGCCATCTTAGGGGCCCAGGCTCAGACTAGAACACGAATTCTGGGAACTGGAACGGCGTTTGATGCCCAGAAGCAATTCCTGGTATTAGTAGAAGAAGCCATCTCTGCGCCCGTCGATCTCGCGGCGGCCATCAAAAGATATCAGGATGTGCTACAAAACGCGAGCTCAGAAGTTAATTATGTCTTTGGAACGGGGTTGTATATGGCCCCCAGCGACATGCTGCTCCGCATTGGCCAGATAGCTGGATATAACAACATGATCATCATCGCAGAGCCAGGCCTAAAGCGTGGCCTGAATACAACCATTAATGCCCCCAAGCTGCCCACCATTGCACAGCCGACGGTAGAGCTGCCCAGCATTGCTCAGCCAGCGCTGCCGACCACTAGCATAGCTGATAAGGCAGCTGGGCTGCAGCATCAAAATGAAAAGATAGCACTCATTGCTGGGGGTGTCGCAGTCGGTCTAGTGGTCCTATGGTTTGTTCACCGCAATTAGCCGCTCTCTGATAGCCAGCAGCAGCAAGCCACCGAGTGCAACCACTAATGCCCAGAGATTTCCAGCCAGCCATCCCACACCCTTACTCAAGAAGTTAAGAAGCCAGGAGATAATACCGCCTATGATTCCTGGGAGTGCCTCCGCAGCCTTACCAGCTAGCCTGGCTAGAAGGCTCGCTAGGTCTTTCAGTTTCTGCCGAATCCATTCCTTAGCCCCAGGGCCAGGTGGCGGGCCAGGTGGTGGGATAGGTGGCGGGCCAGGCGGTGGGGTAGGACCACCACCAGTAATGGCTAGGGTGATAGTGGAAATTAAGAGGCCGATCGCTGTGAGAATGCTCGCTATGGTGATACCCTGCTCTCGGAACAGAGTCCGCAGCCTCGCACCCAGTGTGGTGTCTTCATTGACCACCCGATGAATGGTTTCACGGATCCGACTGAATTGGGTGCGTAAGTCTTCGTGTAACTCAGCGACCTCTATTAAAAGCCTCTTCTTAGCTTCTTCAATATCGGCAATCTTTTGCTCTTGAAAGTCCCTACTCTCCTCATTGGGTGCTATCAACATTTTCCGCCGCCTTATGGCGACCTCTTTATCTTGCTGGTCGAGAATAACCAGATAGTTTGTGAGTTTACCTTTAATCGTTGTCACCGCTTTGTCAAGCGCCATGAGCCCCCGGAGTTCTCTCACTGGAGGTAAGCCTTTCTCTCCCAGGTATTGGTCTACGTGTGAGGTTTCTAAAACCCGCTGCACTTCTGGACTCGACATAGCCCGTTCTAAGATGTTGCCAACATTTGAAGCTATTTGTGGGACAGCCTGAATATCTGCACCACTTAGAGCAGCTTCTTCCTCCGCCAGATCACTAGCAGTCTCCTCAAGGATGGTGACAACCTTTGGTGGTATTTTGTCCACAAACCCCAATACCTCTCTGGTACTCACTCTGAGGTTATTCACAGCTAACGGCATGCCATTATCATACTGTGTAATCCTTTGGTGGTTAACATAGAGAGCATTCCGGCGACCCAAACGAATTTTTGTATAATCTATACCAGTTATAGGTTTGATACCCCACATCTTCTCCACCCTTTTAAAATAGTCGTTAATAGCGCTGTTTTCTAGTTCTATGAATAAGTTGCGCTCCCCCTGTGACGTCTCCCCCTGTGACGTCTCCCCCTGTGACGGCCACTCGGTATTAACAATGCGGGGATTATCGACATCAAAATCGTCGTCGATGAAGCCTGTCTCTTCTTCCTCGCCCGTTTCAGGCCTCCCCTCTTCACCACCAAAATCAGTCAGCTCAACTCTATCCATATTAGATATTGCTACAAAGCAACAATAATAAACAACTAGCCATGTCTTCAAGTGCATATGGTCGTAAGCTTAACCCTTACCGCCGTCTCCGGGAGCCGCTCGGTGTGAAAGGATTGCGGCAAACGATAATCGTGACCAACAATCCTTCTACGATCGGTCCGAAGCAGCAGTTACTAGTTCGTTTTCCCAATCTCGGTGCACACGATGTTATCGTGCCTGGGTCGGTGCGGCTGGCATTCAATGTCGACCTCAGCTCCCCTGATGTCAACCGGTCCGTGGTCCAGAACCTCGGCCGAGCACTGGTTCAAAAGCTGACCGTCAGGCTATCGGGCAATGAAGTCTTCTCTCTTGTGGACAGTGACGTCTACAACGTCTATCTGGATCTTTGGAAGAGCCAATCGGAGCGGGCGAGCGCTGTGTATCAAGGCATCGATACAAGTACCGGCATGAATGTGACCAAGGCGCGTGTTGGTGCAGCGGATGCTGTTGTTCTGCCCCTCGCCAATGCGAGAGACGTGGCCATCGCGAAGGCCTTCAAAAACAGGTACTACATACCACTAGACTTTGAGCTGCTTGAAACGCATGCGCCCTTCTACCAATCTGCTCTTAGTGATCGGCTGGAGATTGAGTTGACCTTTAACGACGCTTCCCGTGTGATTCGCGCAACTGGTAAAGATGCCGGCAACTCCTCATACTCCCTAGAAAACATCTGTCTCGAGTACGAAGTAGTCACTGAACCCACGTTGGCCCGGCTAATTCGGAGCATGTATGAGAGCCGTATGGTGGTGTTATACGAGCGGGTCCTACGACATAGACGGATCCCTCAGAAAAAGGAGGACTCGATATGGAACATCAATCTGAACACACCCTGTAAGTCTTTGAAAGGCATTCTCCTATTATGGGAAGACCCCGCCCACCAAAAGGATTTTGCACGCCAACCAGAGTGGTTTTACAACCCGCAGATCACCAAAGTTGAAGTCATCGTAGAAGGACAAGCCAATCAGCTATTTGCGCACGGCTTAGCACCACACCAGCTCTGGGACGAAGCGAGGAAATTCTTCGCTGGTGGCCTCAAAAGGCACCCTGAGACAAGCGCAGTCGCCAAAGAGCTAGGATTGTTCGATGTTAGTCTAGGCGAGTACTTGACGTCAAAATTCTGCTTGTGGCTGGACTTCCGGACCTCCGACGATGACCATCTTCACGGCAGCGGCCGGCGTGTAGAGAACGGCTCTGAGGGCATCACTCTCCAGATCACGAAAGAGGCCGAACCGGCGGGGCCCCTGTACTGCTACGTTTATTTGGTTATGGACGGACAGCTGAACATCGACACCGGGAGATTCGTTAGTGCTGTTTATTAATGGAGTTCCCACTTAAGCCACACTCGGCCATCATCACAGGCCCCACATCGTGTGGTAAAACAGAATTCATTCTCGACCTCCTGGAAGGCCCGTACAGGGGTGTTTTCGAGCATATTGTAATTGCTTGCCCTTCGGTACGATACAATGAAACATACCGGGCCCGGCCGTGGGTGTGGTCAGATCGCGAGGTCTTCATATTTGACCCCGGTGATCGGCTGCTCAAATGGCTAGAGGCCTTCTATAAAATGTTTCAGGGGACACCAACGTTATACATCATTGATGACTGCAGCGCAGAGGACGCTATTGCGCAGAAGCGGACTATGTTGACTTATCTAGCTTTTAGCGGGCGACATGCCCAGCAAAGTCTGTGGGTTCAAACCCAGAAGTACAACGCCGTTGCGAAAGGCCTCAGAGCGCAGACACAATGGGTGGCGCTCTTCCATTCCAAGGATAAGGATAGCTTTGAAGACTGCCTGGATGAGAACTACATCATCCACTCTAGGGAGGAACGTGATGGGGTGCGAAAGCAACTCGAAACCAATGAGTTCTCAAAGCTGGTACTGAGGACCAAGTTCCCATTTTCTTATAAAGTGCTCAAAGCTGGTGAGGTTTGTTAGATACTAAGCATATGTTAAGCATCAGCTAAGCATATGTTAAGCAACAGCTAAGCATATGTTAAGCATCAGCTAAGCATATGTTAAGCATCAGCTAAGCATGTATGAAGCAGTGCTTTGTTACTCCGTAACAGCCTTAGTTGTATTACAACTTATATGCACATGTTGTGTGCTTGGATGGGCTGTGCATTCCTATATTAGAGTTAGACGTTGGGTATTTGCAAACGCTGTGATGGATTGTGACACCATACTCGACCAGCTGTTACGTGAAGAGGCAAAGCCGGTAGAGTCTGCTCCGGAACCTACAACAACACCACAGTCCGGACATGCATCACCACCTACCACAACGCCACAGTCCGGACATGCGTTGCATCGTGAAAGGCTGGCAGCACTTGCGGCTGGGGGGCGTGCCGGGCAGTACATAGGCGGTAAGTACTCCAAACTTACAATGGAACAGGTTGAGGCCTTGCCTGATCAAGAAATTGAGAAGCTATATGCGAGGCATGAGGCGAGGCTTGGAGCTGCAATTACAAAGACCCTAGGCACGGCTATGTTACAGATGTACGCACAAGTGGCAAGTATGTTCCTCCCCATTGCTGATAATCAAGCTTTGGTGACAGACCTGGAGGCCGACCCGTTTCTAGGGCATGCGCTAAACACAGTTACATGTGAACTCTACCATAAGTTCGGTATGTGCTTAGCACCTGCAACTGTCGCGCTAGCAACTTTTAGGCACTGCCATTTTGGACATATCTGTCCTAAGCAAGAACAAGATGGAGGAGGAGACCCCCGAAATTTCTCCACAGGAGACACTAGTGACGAAGGACCCCAGGAAAGTTGCTGCTGGGAAGAGAGGAGCTGCTGCCCGAAAGAGTCGTGAAGCAGAGAGGCTGTCTCTAGCTCTGCAGCAGGCTGTTCGTGAGAAGAAACGAAAGTTAGCCCCCGAGCATGAGCAGGCCCCACCACCGCTGTTTCCAATAGTGCCAGTTGATTACCGTGGCTGGACTCCCTGGATTATCGGAGTGGCTGGCGTTGTCGTTGTCGTCGGAGTAATTAGGCAGAAAATGCGGCGGACTAAAGCACATGCCCCGCCTGCGCACTCCAAGCGACCGGAGACTAACATATTAAAGAATAGAGATCCATTTTATATGGAATAATGGCAGGCGTTGACGGGAAAGCTATTGTTAACGCCGTTTACCACGGCGCTGTGGTGGCCGCGCTTACGGTAGGCACCGCAAAACTGACCAAGGTGATTTTCAAAGGGGCAACCTTGCCCAAGCTAGACGCTGATATGTATGACCTTGGGATGATGGTTTTAGACACGTCCATCGCCTTAGCACTCCGAGATTTGCTTATCAAAGAGGGCTTGATCCCCGCTGATATATTGCATAAACCCTTACAGTATCAGCCCCGCTAGCTATGGCCTCTGTCGCAATGATGATAGGGGGCGCTGTTGTCAATGCCCTCGCGTTTACGGGGGGCAACTACCTCTTTTCCAAGCTAGGGCATGCGGACGCCCATGAAGAAATGAGGCGGCACGATGAGGCTGTCGAGCGGCTACAGGCGGCCCAGGCTGAGTGGATGAGAAAGAGAACCGCGCGGCTGGACTGGCTCAACGATGAGCTACAGCGCGAAGGCCACGCCGTTCACTCTTTCCAGGATGTCGACCAGGCCATGCGGGAATACAGCCTGATCTCTGGCAAACGTGTCGAGCCCCTCGAGCCTGAACCTCGCCTGTCGGATTTCTATGTGCCATCAGAGCCGCAGAAAGACCGCGAGATCACTTTTATCGTTCTTGGGCTGGCAGCGACTGGTATTGTTGCTTATAAGTTGCTTTAGAGATTGACCGCTACTACCAAAATGAAAGATCTGGAGGATATCTACTACAGCCCTCAGGGCTACTGGAAAGGCTTGGCGGCCATTAAGAAGCTAGCTGCTGCAGCTAATGTTTCGGAGGATGTTGCCCGAGACTGGCTCAAGAAGCAAGCTATTTTTCAGATCTATTTACCCGCTCCTCGTTACATTCCGCGGCCATCTATTGATGAAGATAGACCGAATGCCGTCCATCAGGCTGACTTGCTCTACCTACCACATGACCGGGTTGGTCGTAAGACATTTAAGTATGCCTTGACAGTTGTGGATGTTGCCTCACGGTTTAAGGAAGCAGAGGCTTTGACAGACAAGAGCAGTGAAGGGGTGGCTTTGGCCCTAGAGCGAATTTACAAACGCGGGCCACTCAAATGGCCACGGCTTCTGCAGATTGATCCGGGGCGTGAGTTTATGGGTGCTGTGAGCCAGCTGGCAGCAAAGCATAAGACACAGATACGGCGTGGAGAAGCTGGGAATCACCGGCAGCAGGCGATCGTCGAGAGGTTCAATCGCACTCTGGCGGAGAGACTGTTCGGTGCCCAGTACGCCCAAGAGTTACTACTGGCGGCTCGAGGGTCCTCTGAACGTTCAGCTGAATGGGTTCGGGCTCTTCCTCAGGTGGTCGCGGCTCTTAACGGTGAGGTGACTCGTTTGACGGGTCGGAAGCCGGTTGATGCCATTAAGGACACTTCAGTATCCCATTCACCGGCCGCTCCTGCTCACCGTACTATCGGCCTCAAGGAGCCTGTGATTCCGTCTGAGGCTCTAGTTCGGTATCTGTATGCAAGCTCGCCTGGGGAGCATGAGCTTGAAGGTGGCCGGCGCCGGGCGACTGATCCTTCGTGGTCATTAACAGTACACGAGATTCGTAGAACAGTATGCCAGGATGGGCGGCCTGCGCTGTACTACCTGGTGGATGGGCCAGCGCGGGGCTTCGTTCGCGAAGAGCTGATGATTGTTCCTCCCGACACCCAAATGCCTCCTGACCGGATCCTCCCTAAGCGATGAGGCCCAGGCTGGCGATCTGCCCGTTATACATCCCTCGGTTCTCTACTCTATGGACTTCTACCTCGTAGATGGACCAGCTCGTGGATGTGAGGAGCTCCACAGCTACTCCCTAGCAGGATTCTAGGTAGCCGTAGGCCCTAGTGTTGATACCATCAGCACAAATCCATTTTTTCGTGTCCATGGGGGCTCAGAGATGTTTTGTTCATCTCATAAACCCCTATCTGGTGGCCCTTGCTTCGTATGGCAACCTGTGTGTGCTTGTATTCCCGCTGACCGAACAGACTGTCCTTGTAGTGTTCGTGTCTGAGGTCCTTCTTCACAACTGCCCGAGCCACTCCTTTGGCTTTCTTGATGTTGGCGGCCTCCTCTAGGATTGAGTACATCTTTGGTCTGAGACCGACGAACTCAGCTATCGAGCGGCCGTTGCATTCATCTTTGAATTTGCCGACCACCTTTTTATTCGCAGTCGAATGGTTGGGGTGGTCACGCGGATAATCTGAGAAGTCGTACCAGTCGGGGTGAGTCTTCATGTCCGCGTACACATCCTCAGTCTCCACCTGAAGTAGAAGGGAGTCAGTATCAGTGTAGCAGAGCTGGAGTCTATTACCGTATTGGGGTTTAAGCCGATTGTACCAGAAGTCGTACATGAGGTACTTGGATTGGTCCAGGATGGCCTGCCCACAATAGACTGGTTTATTCAGCTGGACCTTGTTCTTGATGCTGTGCACCGCCACCAGTCCACCGTTGAAGATTCTACACGATTCGTAGTTGGGGCTGGCGATTAATTTTCGGAGTCGGTCAGTCTCGGTGCCTCTGATAAGGTTGACTCTGATGCGTTTGCGAACATTCTCCATACTCTTCCCAAAGACGGCATTGTTCATCAGCTTGAAGAAGTCCTTCTCAAATTCCGACTTGGCTTGGGCTCGTAGAGAGGTGTTCATCTCTATGTAGGGCTTCATCCATTGGGACTGATTGAACTTGATGGCTCGGTGGATCTGGGTGACCTCTAGACCGAGGCTGTGATAGAGTTTGAGATTGCGGTAGTGGACGACGTATCGCTCCTTGTTGTGGAGATGAGGTACCAGCTTTGTTTGCTCCGTGAACTTACCCCCCAGTTTGTTCTGGAGCTCGCGCTGATAGCTGCTCAACCAGGCCTCTGGGACGGTCATGGTTTCTGGAGCTAGCGGATAGTCACTGTGGGCTTCATGTAGGTGCGCTGGGTACTTCAAATCAACCTCAACAAGCCATCCCTCCGGGGCGTTGTCGGGGGTGTTGAGTACCTCCTCGAGAGTTGGATTGGCCCATTGGAACCCTCCGGTGGGGAGGTATTCCATCATGGCCCACCCATACAGGTTATTTGCATCTAGGTACATGATCCACGAATTGGGTGTTGTGGGGTCATAGTCTGAAGTCTTGGGGTTGTTGGCCTTAGCATACCGCTTGGAGACCATGGCCACACCCCCTCGGAGTCCCTTCTCAAAGAGGAGGTGCATATCCAAGTCGGTTAGGAGCTCGAGTTGCACCTTCGTCTTTTTTAGGAGTGCGTCCCATGCCAGGCCGGGTGCACTGATGTAGTGGGCTGGGTCGAGCTGATATACCTCCATGCAGGTGTCTCGGAATGCCTCGAATATATCAGCCAACAGACTGACGTCTGTTTTCAGGTATAGGTCATGGTAGCCTCCGAGTGTTTTGCAATCGAGCTCCTGCCACACTTTCTGGGCGTGGGCATAGTCAGAGTCACTGATTCCTTCTCGGGTGAGCTTGCTGTAGAATGCCTCTTTGGGTGGTAGGCGGTCCTCTGCAAAGCGCTCGAAGCTGTCCATATATTCGTAGGGGTATACACCCTTACGGAGAAGGAGATGTGACTGGCTCTGGCATAGCGTGGTCCTGAACTTGTTCATTAAGACAGCCCAGGGGGTGTGCTTCTCAGTGTTGCACGTCTCACATCTTGAGATTATATCGTTGCCTCTACGTGTCAGAGCCATTGATTTACCGCAGTGTGTCAGCTCGCTGAGGTTCCCTACCAGGGTGTCTAGAGAGCTATTCATGAACTGTAGACTGTCAATGAATTGCAGCTGACCGATGGTGAAGGAGGCGTACTTCTCTATGGTGTTTGGTATGCAGGTGATTGTTGTGTTGTCTACTTGTTTGGTTTGCCATTGGCTGTTTTTCTTCTTCTTGTAGACCGTTCTTTTTCCCCAGTCCAGACGGCCGGCCGCTTGCATGATGATGTGGGAGTCGTATCCTCTGAGGTTGTGAAAGACTACAGGTATCCTCAGCTTGTCTCTATTGATGCGCCATGCTAGATTACAGACATTGTGGGCAGCGCCCCGGTATTTGCCTGTAATATGGCAGTGGTCTCTCACCTTGTCCTCCTCCAGCGGCTCTTTACAGATGTGGCAGGTGGTGGCGGAGGCAAAGTCTTCACGGTCTTTTTGCCCCAGCACCATGAGAGCCGGCCGCTGTAACTTGTGGTGGATGGTGGCCTGCTCTTGTCCCAAGCGTTTGAGGAATTCGTCTGCAGCATCCTCCCCCCGATATACGACAGGGTTTGTGGTGAGCCCGTCGCAGCGTACAATGGTGTAGCCGAAGCCGCAGGGGGGCTGCTCAGCAAGTTGGCGCGTGTTGCTCTGGCTTGGATCCATTGCCGCACCATGTACTGGAACGTTCAAGGTCTCAAAGTCTGCGTATATGATGTATGGCGCCCTCATCTGTTTCTGGAGGGACTTGAAATTCATCTTTCCCTCTTTAGGCATGACATTCACCTGGCAGGCTGTGTTGATGCCTTGGCAGAGTGGCACATGTTGGTCCAAGGTTTCCTGAGAGGAGTGTACATGGAGACAGTTGAGACATGGATACTTCTTACCCCTATGTTTGCTGTTTCCATATAGAAGCCGCCCCACATCCTTGACCCAGACATAGTGCCTATTCTCATCCTTACATAGGAGCAAGAGGTTGATTTGGTTGCGCTGGAGTGTGTTGGTCCGGAGTATGGTTGGTCCTTTGTTCCACCCACAGACTCTGATGGCTATGGTAGGATTCTGGTTTTCAAACTTCGCAATGCTGGTCAGCTGCACTGGGAACTCGATTCCTTCAAAGTTTAGCTCTCCCAGGTGGGCGCTATAATTGTTGAGCCTATCAGGATGCTCTCCATGCGCTACTGGGTAGAGCGCTGAGAGTATGGCCCATTCAAAGCAGCGGTTGTCCTCATTCTTTACATTCACAACACTACGTGGTGGAATGAAGCTGGGTGTTGCGAAGTAGCTAGAGCCTCGGAATGGTTGGTATTTTACTATGTAGAGGTCGAGCTGCACACACTCATCATAGTGCCAATCCGAGCCCTGTTCGGTGAAGCATTCACTGTCAGCGAATATCTTGGCTCTGGCGAGCTTCAGCCCCTCGTCAATTTCCCCCTCGTGCAGTACTTCATAGTTCCTGCTTCCATGGGTGGCGATTGCCGTAATCTGTTCGCCTTCTGGGGTGGTGCGATAGTATTTTAGATGGAGATACAGCTGCATTTTAACACTGCCATAATCCCCCAACCCTTTTACCACCAGGGCTTTGATGGCGGGCTCCATCGAAAACATAAATAGTCCAGGCTCATCATAGTCGACGCTACCTTCTGGGACGCTTGCTTCATATTTTCTCAGGCTCCCCTCAATCTCCCGGGTGAGTTTCAATTCGGGTGCATTGCGAATTAGCTCAGCCAACTCCTCATCCGTTTCCTCTCGCACACTATCAGCTCGGGCAAGGAACTCTGCTTCGAGGTCGGCGTGGCGTTGAGCACGCTGCCGGGCGCGGTGTCGTCGCTCGGCGACGATCGCGGCTCGGTCCGCGGCGGTACCATATACAAATCTCAGGGCGGTGGTAATCCCTGCTTCAAGTCGTGCCCCTTGTAGGTTGGGGTTCTTCTCGAGCAGGGTGGCCCGAGCCATCTCACGCGCTCTGGATATTTCCCCCTCAAGAACGGCCTTCCTCCTCCCACTGTATGGCATGCCATACTCGCGGGCTTGCTGTTTCAACTGAATCAGCGTAGGCATGGCTAAATACACAGATCTGTCAGTCTCTAACAGGTGAGTGTGTACGTACAGTGGATAGTTCCATGTCTCTAATTGACTTTTATATTTCTGTGATCATAGCCAATCGCTTAAACTCGGCGTTAAAAGGCTTTACCTTTTCATGGTACCATGTTCGGCGATTGGCTGCGTTATAACCACACTCCTTACAAATTGATAGATAGTTTGTGACCCCCCTCCCACAGCTTCTGCACGGTTTGGTACATGAACCCTTCCGTATTAGCACTGCATGGACTTTGCAGTAGTCCCTCATACAACTCCGATTGCAGGGCTCTGTGGAACGTAGCCGTAGCCACTTACAACTGTTCTTCGCGGTGCGCATCTTGGTATGTCTGTAGATGATACACTCTAAATCGATGGCTCGGTCGCCATGCGTGCGCTCCGGGATACAGAGGACGGCCCGGTCGGGCGGTCGCGCCCCGGGGCCCTGGGGGGTGGGGCCCCCGGGGGTTGGGTCCCTAGGGGGCTTTCTTTTGGCGCTCCTGTAGTGCCCCGACCCTTTTGGCCCCCGGGGGCTTTCTTTTGGCGCTCCTGTAGTGCCCCGACCTTTTTGGCCCCAAACCCCCAATTGACATCTACTAGTGGCAAGACAAAATCACAAATACTGAAGTATTGGAAAGATCAGATTGTGTGACGGTGTGTTCCATGCTCAGTCTTCGTAGGCTTAGGTGGATAGAACATGTTAGGAGGATGGATGATGGTAGAATACCAAAGGACATCTTTTTTGGTGAATTACAGATGAGTAGGAGATCTCAGGGTCGGCCTCTACTACGATACATATATGTATGTAAGCGGGACATGATTGATACAGACATTGATAATGCTGTTATTTGTCGAGACTCCTGTCTTTTCCACTTTTCACATTGGGCAGTGGGGAGCGTTTTGTGTGATATTCACTGGCACAGGAATGGAGCATAATGGGGACGACCCGTTGCTGTGAAGTTGGAACTGCGACTAACTAACTAACTAACTAATTGATAATGCACATTGGGAGCAAGTCGCAGCTGAACGTGTTGCATGGATGGCAACTATCAGAAATGGAATAAAGACAAAGGAGAAAATGATTGCAGATAAAGCACACACAGAGCTTGAGAGGCGTAAGATGGTGCATGATGGTGGAAATAACCATGTTTTCACATGCATCCACTGTGTGCAAATATTTGCAGCACGAATTGGCCTTATCAGCCACACTCGCCACCGCCATGTTTCGTAGTTATTAAACCTTTTTGAAGCACAATGTACCAAACTATCTTCTGTCAAGACGGAAAGGTGCCAATATACATGGAAGTGAGTATTTTCCCTAGTTTGTCCTAATCCCCAATCACTGTTGATTCAGCCAGACTCTTTTAACCACTTTGCATTTTTTTGTTGTTGAATTTTTACTATTTCTTCATGTATTGTATTAAATTGGTATTTATCTTGCTTTTTCTTACTTCTTTCATCCATCATCCACAACATTTCATGTGTCATTCATTTCTTTTTTTTTTTTTTTTTTTTGCAATTCGATGTGTAAGTGAAATGATTTCTTTTGTTGTCTATTGGACTGACTCCTGCAACATATCCAAGTGTTCACCAAAATCTGTATTATCTCCATGGCATTATAACTGTTCTTTACAGTAGTATTGTACCTTTCTCTAATTTCTTTGTCTGTTTCCAGTAATGTTAAGTCTAACTTCTTTGGGGTTTTCTCTTTGGTCTTAAATTTTAACCTGGGACGCAGAGGTGTTTCTAAGGCACCAGGGCTGGGTTCTATGCTGGCCAAGACCTATTGACGCGTCATCGCCGAACGTCCTGGGCAACAGGTCCCTACGGGGTCCTGGCTAAAGTTAATAGGATCGTTGATTCCTCCGAAGCTGGAGAGTGTCTGCCTGCACGGCGAGGAACCACCAGTCTGCACACCGGTAAGCCAGACATGGGACAACGGATACTCACGCAAACCTCAGGTCCTGTATGACATCACACTAAGTTGGGCAACAGGATGTCTTCATCCGACATACAGGACTTCGCGCTAGAGATCACAGCCAGCTAACACAAGCAAGCAAATCTTAACCTCATCTTTCCTATAAGTGGCACATGGTCACTATATCCATCTGCTCCTGGTGAAGTATTTGCTGCTACTAACCTGCTTCTGAATCTCTTTCTAATCAGTACGTAATCAATTTAATTGTGAACCAGGTGTTACCTATCATTTCTTGGTATTCTACCCATGCTGTTAATCTGTCATCTCTCTCATTCCTAGAACCCAGACCATTGTCATCAGTATGACAGCCATGTCAGAATGTGTACACTGGCCCACCGCCATGTCTAATTCATTATAAAATATATTTATATCCTCTTACTGTCAGCTGTTGGCGCGTATGTGTGTATTATGTTAATATCCAGAGGTTTGTCAAGGAGGATCACTAATAATACATAATACTCTGAGATTGTCCAGAATCCTTTAACCCCCCCCCCCCCCCCCCCCAACTCATTTGATCCAAAATTATTCCAACACTCCTTTTGTAGTCTTTCGCTCCTTAGTAAAGTATTATTTTTGTAAGTATTTAAATACTTTTATCACGCTCCAGGCCACCACATTTTACAATATATATTAACAACAAGCCGTCTCTCTGGCCGAGGGGTTATACCACTTTCTCCGTAATCCCGTTTATCACGCAGAGTCTCGCAGCGGGCGAAAACTGGGAGCGGTTCGTCCCCCGCTGGTGACTTGCGGGATAACTGAGCCGGCCGCTCAGAAAGCAATGGCAAACTACTGAGCGTAATGAACCAAGAAATCAACAGACAGCTGAAAGATGCTGCTGTTGACAGCGATGTCCTGTAAAAGGATATGCGAATTTAAAAAAAACATTTTTTTTTAAAAGAACAACAAATTGTTATTATGCATATGGCAAGAAATCATAAAACTTTACTTTGTATATTTACATCCTTGGTCTTTTATGGCATATGTAAATTATCAGAACAACAGGCTAGCAATGCGTTGATTAATCACTACTTTTGTGAACAATTATGTCTTAACGGGTTGTGGACTGACCATAATGGAAGTAACACAACAAAGTACAAAAATAGAAAGGGATATAACAACGTAACAGTTAAGGGACATTACTCGAAATAAAGTAAATGTATTATTTAATTTAAATAAATTTAGAAGATGTCAATGTCTGTGATATCTTTCTTAAATTAATTAGAAACAAGTAAATTTATCATAAATATTAGACAATAACTAAGGAATCTTCAATATTTATGGAAAAAATATTGACATTATTTTGTATGCGTAAAAGTTAATAACAGACTTTTCTGTTTCTTTGCAATACATCATTAAATGTTTTTATACACTTAGTGGCATCAAAATTGACCGGGAAAGAAGAAAAATATTTTTGACCGTCCTATACTATAGGACGCAAATTACAATGATTAAATGATTGATTTAGGAACCGACATCACAGCATTCGGGGCATTCCCATAAGCGCTAAGTCCCAATCCTCAGCAGCCAGCGAAGAGTTCCAACACTAATAGTCCCAGCAGCAATCTGTTTATATGTCCGTCTAGCCTTTCCTCTGAGCGTCGAGCGTCGGCCAGATCCCCTCGTCACACCTCACTATCTCATTCTTACCATACTATGGTGATCCATTTCTTCCTCCGAGGTGTACACGTGCTCCCACATGGCCGCAACAACGTCTGCCTTGTCATGCATCAATATTCCACCAAGATTTGCCGAGCCAGCCAATCTGTGAGCCTGTTTATTCCCCAGTACACCGGCACGCCCCGGAGAAAAGTTCCAGGGTATGCTTGCTACTCGTGACCTCCGAAGAGAAGCAAGCCACTCTGTACGAAGTCTGCCTGTCCTCACCCTCCTCAGCATGCTTTCTGAGTCAGTTAAAAACACGATGTGTGTGTATGTATTGTGTTCTCCATCCAGCGGAAAGCTGCACTGACCGCCTCCACCTCCATTCTTAAGCTAGATGTTGTGGTATCATATGCCAGGCTCTCCTGCACCAAACGTCGACCATTAGCTTTTGATAAGAACCCCCAGGCACTTCTCCTGCCTCTCAACACCGAACCATCCGTGTATAGAATAACATCACCCGGGCGAGCATTATCCTGAATTAGTTGCTGGATTTTCACTTGCGGGGCTTCTGCTGGCCACTCCCTGCACTCCCGGCTCAATGTGATTATAACTCTGCACAAGTCTGACTGCTCCGCTGGCACTCTGACCCACTCCTCTCCTCGCCTAATGTTCTCCAGGGGGCACACCTGTCTGATCGTATCCTCCACCTGAGCCATCCATGATTTCCCTCTTATCAGTCTCTGACCCTTAACTTCGTCCAGCTTCTCATGCAACGGGTGATCTTTGTCTGCAGCTACTCTGAGGTATGCCTTCGCCTGCATCACCTTGTGCCTACTAGCAACAGTCGGCAAACCAAGGATGTAACGCATACACACTACTGGGGTGTCTCTGGTGCATCACAGAATGACCCGCATAGCTTCGTTCTGTATGCGCTCTAATTTCACCAACTGACTCTTTGAGACAGTGAGCAGTCCTAGTCCATAATCAATCACTGAGAGGATCAAGTGCTGGTATAGTGTGAAAAGCATTCTCTGCTCTGTGTCCACTGCAGCTATAGTTTTAAGTGCATTGAGTCCCTTTTGAGACCATGTAACAACCGTCTCTCATGGTCCTTGAAGGATAGGCTCCTGTCAAATGTTATCCCCAGATACTTCAGTTTGTTCTCTCTGTTGACGCTTCTACCATCTATCGTGAGGCTTGGGGCATCATTTCTCACAATTCTGTTGTCCAGAGAGCACCACAAAACTGCCGCCTTTTCCGGGTGGATGACAGCACTCATTTCTGTGCACCAATCAATCACTTTGTCTACTGTCGCCTGTAGCTCCTGGGCTATTTTCTCCCTATCTCTCCCCGGCCTATATGCAAGAAAATCATCTGCAAATGCTAGTATTCTTCCAACCCCTGGTGCTTCTAGGTTTGCAATCATGCTCGTATACACGTTAAAGAGCACCGGTGATATTGCAGATCCCTGTGGCAGTCCCGGGGTTAAAATATATGGCTCAGAGGTCCATGCACCCAGATTGAGAGCAACCCGACGAGAATGCAGGACGGCTGCTATCCAGTTTACCAACCAGGGATTGGCCCCCTTCTCCATAAGTGCGGTCATCAAAATATCATAGCGAACTCTATTGTACGCATCCTCGAGATCAAGCGCTGCCGCCATCGTTTCCTGTCTACTGTGGAACCCCTCATAAACGTCAATGACAAAAGTGGCTGCATTTGACCAGGTATCTTTTCCTGGCCTGTAGCTCCCCAGGCCTCTAGGAAGAAGCTTCCTCCTTTCCAAAAAATCCTGCAGCTTAACAGCGACTATCTTCTCTAGAACCTTCTCAAATGTATTTTGAAGGGTGATGAGCCTAAAGCCGCTAAGCTTTGAATGATCCTTGAATGGTTTTGGGAGAGGGATGAGATAGCTATGTAACCAATCCTTCGGTACTAATGCTGTCCTAATGCTCTGATTAAAGCAGTCGGTCATCTCCTTCAGGTTTGCATCGCTCAAAGCCTTCATGTGGCCATACCTTAACCCATCGGGCTCTGGTGCCGTGTCTTTTGTCTTTTTCAAAATATGTTTAGCACCTTCGTCCCGTATGATGTCTTCATAATGCATATCCTCCATTGTGCCAGATAATTCCTCTCTAACTGCATCCCTGGTATCCGCATCATTATGATTGGTCTGCTCTAAAAATATCTGGAGAAACGCTTCCCCCTTCTCTTTGTCTGTTGTCACGCGTACATCACCTTCTTTATAAATGGTTCCCACTGTCATAGGCCACTCTTTGCTTTGAATTTGTCTGTGCACTGTCCAGAATTTTCGCAGTGTTTTATCACCACCAATCTCCTTCATAAAACATTCCCATTTTACGTTCTTGGCCTCTGCAGCACATCGCTTGAAAGCCTCCACCTTGTCTTTCTTGTCATTTTCCGCTGTGTCCATTCCCTCTCATGAGCTTCGAGGTGTCTGTAGCACTTTCCTTCCTTAACTGCTTCACTACAGCTTTCTTTGCTTTCCAAACATTATTTACTTCTGGGGTCCACCTTGGGGGGGGGGGGGGGGGGCTGCAAAAAACGAGTTTTACCAGCCCTGTTGCAAGCTCTCTGTCTGAAGAGTCCAAGAAGGCTGTCGGTCCACTCATACCGGAAGGTCTTGCGCGCTCTCCCAGCCATAACTTTCTTGGATTTAGAGATCAGGACTGAGCATTGCATGTAATCACTCCCATAGTAATTCAAAACAGTCCACTTTACATCGAAGACTGATGACTGGGAGACAAGTGCCAAGTCAATAGCAGTGTCTGCATCGCCAGCCTCATTGCCATTCTAGTTGGCCTACCATCATTTATGCAGGCCACATCGGAGTCCACCATGACATCCGCAAGGGCAATTCCCTGACGGTTTTCTCAACTACTATCCCACTCTATGTTCCTCGCATTGAAGTCTTCACATATGAGTAGCCTATCACCTGGTAATACCTCCACTTCCTTAAGCCAGTCCCATTGTACAAGCTAGAGATATATTGATAACTGCAGCCAAAGATTTAATTCCGACCAAGAAAAAGCAACTTAAGCCATGGATTACATCAGACACGTTAGAATTAATAAAACAACGATGGGAGCTGAAACAGAAAGGAGATGAATCCGATAGCAGGATGAAGTATAAATCTTTAACTCGAGAAATAAGAAAGAACATAAGAAAGGACAAAAATCAATATATAAAAGATAGCTGTACCAGAATAGAGCAATATCATAAAGCTGGAAGAGATTATGAAATGTTCAAAGAAATGAAGTTATTGACAAGAAATGTTCAACCTCAATTGAATGTTATCTGTGGCAAGATGGGAAATACCTTAACAGAATCTAGACAAATTCTAGAAAGATGGCAGGAGTACTGCAGTGGAATGTATGATATGAGTGACAGTGAGGATATGAATGAGATACATGAGCCAATGACAGCAGAGACAGAACCTGAACCCTCATTAGATGAAATTGCTTGGGCTATAAGGAACCTGAAGAATGGTAAATCACCTGGATGTGATGAGATACCAGCTGAACTAATTAAAGCAGGAGGAGAAGAAAGCATACACATATATCATGCATTATGTACAAAGATTTGGAAATATGGTATATGGCCAAAAGATTGGAAGAGAACTATCTTCATTCCAATACCAAAAAAGGGCAACCTGAAATTATGCACCAACTATAGAACTGTTGCCCTGATCAGTCATGCAAGTAACATTCTACTAAAAGTCATAATGCGAAGACTTGGTAAGAAAATGGAAGAAGAGATTAACTTGGTTCAAGCTGGATTTAGACAAGGAAGAGGAACAAGAGATCACATATTCAACATGCGTTTAATAATAGAGAAGTGCAGAGAATTTAATGTAAACCTATTCTCATGTTTTGTGGATTATTCAAAGGCATTTGACTGTGTACAGCATCAGAAACTTTGGGAAATCATGAGGAATATGGGCTTTCCATCACATGTAGTACATCTCATAAAAATGCTATATCTAGACCAACAAGCAGCAGTTAGAATAGATGGCGAGACATCAGATTGGTTTGACATCAAGCAAGGAGTCCGTCAGGGCTGCGTGCTGTCACCCTATTTGTTTAACCTGTACGCCGAAAATATAATGAGAAATGTAAGAGATGATATAAACAGGGAGCCATATGATGCCCTAAATATCGGCGGTCATGACATACCAGAGATTCGATATGCTGATGATACAGTATTACTATCCACAACACAGAATGGCATAGAAAACCTAATAGCCTCAACACAATTGAATAGTGAAAATCACAACTTATATCTTAACATAGCAAAAACAAAGATAATGCATACAGATAAAACTACTATGGAGAAAGAAATATACATTAATGGGAGAAAATTGGACGTGGTGGAAAATTTTGAATATCTTGGGTCATTGATTACCAACAATGGTGAAACAATGAAAGAAATTAAACGGCGACTATCCATTGCCCTTTAAAGACTAAAACAGATGAATAAATTATGGAGTGGGACAGACAGAACTACAAAAATTAGATTTTTAAGAGCATGCATCTTTCCCATTGCAACATACGCCTGTGAGACATGGACACTTACTAAACAAGCTGAACAGCGCATACATGCCTTTGAATATAAATGTTATAGACGAGTTCTAAGAATATCTTGGGTAAAGAAAAGAACAAATGCATCCATACTTCAAGAAATGAATATTGAGGAGGGATGGCTATTAAAGACGATAAAACAAAGAAAATTGAAGTATTTTGGTCACTTGAAACGTCACAACAGTTTGGAGAGAACAATAATGGAAGGGTATATGCCTGGGAAGAGAGGAAGAGGAAGGCCAAAGAGAAGATGGGTGAAGGATGTGGTGGATGATCTCCAGATGGGTGTATCAGACGCGGGACATCTTGCTTGTGATCGAGAAGTTTCCGGAAGGTTGTTATAGGAGCGAGGTTCTGCAAAGGACATGCTACTGAATGAATGAAAGAATGAATGAGTCCCATTGTTCCTGTCTGACAAAACAGTCCACTGTGGCATATACATTTATGATGTTCCAACGTAAGCCACCAATCTCTATTTGTATACCCTGGACCTCTCTTGCACTGTGATTCCACTGGCTCAAGTCAAGTACCACATGCTTCACTCCTTTCTTCACCAGCAGACCTTGCCCATATCTCTTCTGCACAGTGGGGTTCATATAACTGACGTAACCATGGCAATGTTATTTGATGTATTTTGTTGTTTCGGGATTTGAGATTTAAATATTGAGCACAACCCACTACTGGCAACGCTGTTCGTACCCTGGTATGAACCTAAGGCCTGTCCACGTCAATCTGGAAGCACTAGACTCGAGTTTCGCTCTCGTTTGAGCTCATCAGTAGTGCATATCCTTGACCGGATCCGGAAACAAACCCTGGATCACTGGCATGTGAAGCGGGTGTGTAAATACTAGACCACGTGGCACACGCTGGACACGGCCAAATTTTTACAACAGAAAACTACAACGTCACCCATAGTTGCATATCCTTTAAAGGATGTCGCTCAACCCCAGCATGTTTGGGCTATTTATGATTTCTTGGCAAGTTTACTTTCAGTAGTATGCCATTGCTTTCTGAATGACCGGCACTCATTATGACGAAACGGGACTAGATACAGTCTGTACTCTGTATTATTTCCCTTTGGTCGGAATAAGCCGGGTTAGTCTCCCTTGATCCGGTGATCATAACTAGGGAATTCCCCTGTAAATAGTCCGTGACGTCACAATTCTGGTTACTTCTAGAATATGCTAGAATGTCCCCGGCCGTACGTGGTTTGTTGGCACGTTGGACTCACAATTGCTCGGGACTCACGAGGTTTTGGAGTTTTCCCTGATCCATGGGACTCTCGGGGGCAGAGAAGTCCTTGTGGCAGCGCACTTAGCTATCCAAGTTCAGTCGTCAGTCGGACATCGTCAAAGGCAGCCACAGCAATTCACTGTTGGAAGAGATGTCGTTTATCTCAGCCAGGGTAGACATCTGCAGTGAAAGATTGTGACTCTAAGTGCACAAGGTAATGTTGAATTACATTATGAATTAGCTGTTGTCCGTAAATATACCGCCCGCCGGGCGAAATAATTATCTCCTCGGAGCGCATAAATTGACTGTCGCCTGTCGGCATTTTTAAGTAGCAGTTATTGATCGGCTAGGTAATGTGCTTGTCAGACGCGGCTGGTAACGCCAAGGGTGTGCGTATAACCATTAGAGGCCTGTACGTGTGTTCCATCTGATAATTATGTAAATCCGATGTTAGTATATCTGATAGAATTTATTTACTGTTAGAGTACAAATTATATGCATTGTTAGTGATATGTACGTTATTATCACTACTATGTGTAAGTAGGTTCGGGTAATTTACCAACTATGTAGCAGATGTGTTACCTATCTGGTTTAGTGATTACATACTCAGGGCTGTCGGGAAGTTTGACATTCGTTACATTGTGATGCTAGAATCATTTAATAGTGATAAGTTATGGCTTGTTATTATTATTGATGTGTCATTTGCTTGGCTAGAATAGGATGGTAATTTATGTCTTATATCAGGGGTGGTTTTATTCCTGGAACAAGGTGGTGTTATTTCATTGGGATGTGCAGGTACGTACTTGCTGTGTGAAGATGCCAGTGCTATTCCTCATGGGCAGAAATGTTTTATATTTAATGGATAGCAGTTGATAGAAAGTATTTATTATGCCTGATGTCACTGCTTGTTTACATGCCCGTCCGCCAGAGTAACCATTCGTATCAAATCGTGCGTATGTCTAGCCAACCGACTGGTTATTGTGCCTGTCAGACCGACCGTTGTGTTACATGTCCGACCAATCGCGATTGTACGTAACCTATGGTTGAATTAACATACCCGACCGAGAGCGATGCGGCGCTCTGTAATCGAGGCCGTTGCGTCTATGTAGATCTGAACTCTGAACAGAATGTAGTCTGTCTCTATTATTCTCCTCTTCAAGAAACCGGACTCTGATAATGGTGTAACTTATTCACTGCAGTGAGGAATTAGTAGTATCCTCTGTGGTAATTGGACAGAATTTGGAAGACTGGAGATTTAGGAGATAAGGGATTGGAAGCCTCTCTAAAATGGATGACGTGGCCTAATTCGCCACTGACCAAGATGCGCTGGACCCACAGCAGCTGTGGGAAAGTGTTTTCGGTGGATGGCCACCATATCTGTGCTAGACCTGCACAGACTTGACGGTCATGAATGAAGGTCAATTAATAAAGGTCACACCTTGTTCTGGGACGGTGATCCCAGAACAAAAGCTGTTGCTGTGTTATGAGTTTGTTAATTAAGTTTAACAATTCCTAGTTTATAAGTTATTAATACTACATTAATGGATTGTGAGGAAGATAATTTATTAATGTTGTGTAGTCATTAATGAGTTAGGTTTAATTAGTTGATCCATGGGTGAAGGGATTGATTAATTGTTGAGTTAGGTAGAGGAGAATATGTCCGGCTGGGCACATCCTAGATAAGGTAACCACTACCATGAAAGAGAAGTAGGTGTATTTTCTGGTTGAAGGATGGTGAAGAAACAGGAGTGGATTAGCACCAGGCGAAGGATACTTTGACAGAGTCATACAGTCTACTCTGGTGCTATCGGGCTATCTGTTGCCCAGACGAGTTACTTAACTATACACTGGTGTATTATTGCTTTCTCCTGCAACCTCATGCCTATACATTGTAATTAAGAGTAGATCCATGATGTTGATGATAACTTATATATATATATATATATATATATATATATATATATATATATATATATATATATATATCTATATATATATATATTATTGTATTGGTGATCGAGTGAAATGGCGATTCATGACCGCCCACGCTTTCCGGCATGGCACATGATTGATTGATTGATTGATTATATATATTACTGAGAGGCATGTATAAATGTGGAGATGCAGTGTAGTCCTTGTTGTAGTTGAATACTCACACCATCCCCTCCATGTTTCAGGATCAGTTATAGATTAGATCCGATGGAGATTCAGGAGCTCAACCATAAGCTCCACGGGACTTGCTCATTCCAGTGCCAATCAAGATGAGATTTGAGGCGTTACTGGGAGCAGTCTTCTGAATCTGCCTACGTCAATACTGGAGAGTCCATTGAGTTGAGATTAGCCGGGTAGGTCTAGGCTAAGACCACCACCAAGAGTCCGACGACGTTAGTCAATCGATCCAGATAGGGTCAGAGACTAAAACTTCTATTGGTTCCAGCCAGCGAGGTACTGGTACATGTCTCAATCAATCAAACCTTGGGATTTTCCAGGCAATAAAGTTCAGGTGTTGAAACGAATGTTTACCATTCATGACAATGGCCAGTTTATTAAGCTTCCGGCCCGGCTGGGTCGTAATGAGACACATTGTCTAACGTTCACGGAACAGCAAGGGTGAATCAACAGTTGTGATCCTTTTTGAAGCCATGAACCGGGTCATATGACCGGCAGCAGAGATTTGACATTCTGGTGAACTGTGCAGGTAGTTGATACCTACCGAACTGAGTTGATGGACAGACTTGGTGATCTATTAATGTAGTTAATACCTACCGAACTGTGTAAGATAGCTACATGAGAATATGTTCAGTTCTACCATTCACTTGTTGAGTCATGCAATTGTGACATTGGGGTACTATGGAGCCAGGGCTCCAGTTATAGGTTGCTGATAAGTGTTTCTCAGGAACTGGCGAGACAGAAGAGCTACCAGGCTCTTATACAACAAATCAACAAACTCACACGGCCTAGATGATATCAGTAATATAATTCTTCGTTGTGCTGCACCAGTCATTAGTGAGTCCTTAACGTTCATATATAACCAGTGCCTGGCCAAAAACTACTTTCCATCTGCTTTTAAAATTGCTAAAGTGTTTCCGCTAATTAAAAATGGCTCAATCGATAATAGCGTTTTGGGTAATTATAGACCTATTTCCTTATTATCGTCGCTATCAAAACCACTAGAAAAACACATTCATAAAATAACGTTACACCATTTAATTAACAACGATCTAATAATTAACAGTCAATCTGGGTTTCGACCTAAATATTCTTGCCATAGTGCTCTAACAAAAATGACCGATAACTGGCACTTAAACATCAACAACGGTAGAATTTGTGGAGCGGTGTTTGTAGACTTTAAAAAAGCTTTTGATATGGTAGATCACGATATTTTAATTAGAAAACTAAAGCAAATGAAGACAAGCACCAACATGGTGAACATAATTACGTCATTTCTATCCGACAGGCAACAAGTCGTGTCCTTCAACAACTGTCTATCAAGACCCACACAGCTTAATATTGGTGTGCCTCAGGGCTCAATACTAGGTCCGCTGCTTTTTGCAGTTTATATTAATGATCTTCCTTTATATATCAATACAACTTGTGATCTATTTGCTGACGACTGTACTATATATACTAGTCAAGAAAACCGTAGTGAATTAGAGAATTCTTTACAAAAGGAACTTGATAATCTTACTAGATGGAGCAATGAAAACCGCATGCAAATTAACATCGGCAAAACCAAATCCATGCTAATAACGACCAGACAAAAACTACAGACACTAGCCATAACTGGATCACCGCTCGAACTCCGCATGGGCACGTTACCTATAGTTAATGTGACTGAACATAAAACACTAGGGCTTTTAATAGACAGCCATTTGAACTGGAGCTCTCATGTTCACGCTCTTACCAAGAAAATAGCACAAAAAGTTTACCAACTTGCTAAAATTCAGCACTTCCTGGACGAAAGCACACGAAACATATTCTATACATGCTATATCCAATCACATCTCGATTACTGTTCCACAGTTTGGGATGGTTGCCCTAAATCTAATTTAAAAAGACTATGTTCTCTACAAAACCGCGCTATTCGTCTGGTTTCTGGCATAAAGCACGTTGAAAGTAATAATTTGTACAGTCATCTAAGACTTCTACCACTACAAAAGCGCTTCCTTTTCAACAAAGCCAAATTAGTGAATAAAATTATATCTCAAAATACCCCAGAGTATCTTCTGCCGCTGATTCAATCTAATGCAATGAACAGCAAGCGCCTAAATTTGTTAAATGTCTCAAAGCCTAGATTGGACCTATACAAAACATGTTTTGCCTATTCTGGTGCTCACTTATGGAATCATCTGCCTCCAGATCTGAAAACTCCAATCAGTCCCTACACATTTAACCGAAAACTCTTTCAATACTTAATCCATACCGACTATATGCCACCATAATTCATTTACTGGTATAATTGTTCAGTATAATTGTTCATTATAATTGTTCACTATATATGTGTGTGCATGTGGGAGCGAGAGAGAGAGAGAGAGAGAGAGAGAGAGAGAGAGAGAGAGAGAGAGAGAGAGAGAGATAGTGGGTGTCAGAGAGAGGGAGAGAGTGAATGCGTGTGTGCATGCGTGTGTGTGGAGAGAGTGATTGAGCGAGAAATGGTGGGGGAATGTGTCAGTGCATGCATTTGTACGTGTATGTGTGAGAGTGAGTGAGGGAGTGTGTGCGTGCGAGCATGCGTTCATGTGTACGTGTATCTGTGAGAGAGTGTGATTGAGAGAGTGAGTGTTTGTGTGTGTGTGTAGGATTGTGTGTTAGAGAGTGAGACAGTGGGAGAGTTGATGTGTTAGTGTGTGTGTGTGTGAGCGCGCGCATGCGTGTAAGTGTGTGTATATGAAAGAATACAGAGAGAGAGAGAGAGAGAGAGAGAGAGAGAGAGAGAGAGAGAGAGAGAGAGAGAGAGAGCTGAGCAGATGCATGTCATGTAACACGCATGTTGTGTAACACGCGAATCCATATGTTTGTGTATTCTCATCTGTCATATTATAAGTTAAATACCATTTGATTTTATCATGTATAATCTAAACATATGTTCATTACTGTAGTTTGAGTGAGAGAGTGAGTGAGTGTGAATGGGAGACATAATGAGTGAGCGTGAGAGTGAATGAGTGAGCGTGAGAGTGAATGAGTGAGCGTGAGAGTAAATGAGTGAGCGTGAGAGTGAATGAGTGAGCGGGAGAGTGAATGATTGAGCGTGAGAGTGAATGAGTGAGCGGGAGAGTGAATGATTGAGCGTGAGAGTGAATGAGTGAGCGGGAGAGTGAATGAGTGAGAGTGAATGAGTGAGCGGGTGAGTGAATGAGTGAGAGTGAATGAGTGAGCGTGAGGGTGAATGAGTGAGCGGGAGAGTGATTGAGTGAGCGTGAGAGCGAATGAGTGAGCGGGAGAGTGAATGAGTGAGAGTGAATGAGTTAGCGGGAGAGTGAATTAGTGAGAGTGAGAGTGAATGAGAGAGAAAGAGAGAGAGAGTGTGTGTGTGTGTGTGTGAGCGTACGCTTGCGTGTGAGTGTGTGTATATGAAAGAATACAGAGAGAGAGAGAGAGAGAGAGAGAGAGAGAGAGAGAGAGAGAGAGAGAGAGAGAGCTGAGCAGATGCATGTCATGTAACACGCATGTTATGTAACACGCGAATCCATATGTTTGTGTATTCTCATCTGTCATATTATAAGTTAAATACAATTTGATTTTTATCATGTATAATCTAAACTTATGTTCATTACTGTAGTTTGAGTGAGAGAGTGAGTGAGTGTGAATAAGAGACAGAATGAGTGAGCGTGAGAGTGAATGAGTGAGCGTGAGAGTGAATGAGTGAGAGTGAATGTGTGAGCGTGAGAGTAAATGAGTGAGCGTGAGAGTGAATGAGTGAGCGGGAGAGTGAATGATTGAGCGTGAGATTGAATGAGTGAGCGGGAGAGTGAATGAGTGAGAGTGAATGAGTGAGCGGGAGAGTGAATGAGTGAGAGTGAATGAGTGAGCGTGAGGGTGAATGAGTGAGCGGGAGAGTGAATGAGTGAGCGTGAGAGCGAATGAGTGAGCGGGAGAGTGAATGAGTGAGAGTGTCTGTGTGTGTGAGTGAATGAGTGAGCGTGAGACTGAATGAGTGAGCGTGAGAGTGAATGAGTGAGAGTGAATGAGTGAGCGTGAGAAGGAATCAGTGAGCGTGAGAGTGAATCAGTGTGCGGGAGAGTGAATGATTGAGCGTGAGAGTGAATGATTGAGCGTGAGATTGAATGAGTGAGCGGGAGAGTGAATGAGTGAGAGTGAATGAGTGAGCGGGAGAGTGAATGAGTGAGAGTGAATGAGTGAGCGTGAGGGTGAATGAGTGAGCGGGAGAGTGAATGAGTGAGCGTGAGAGCGAATGAGTGAGCGGGAGAGTGAATGAGTGAGAGTATCTGTGTGTGTGAGTGAATGAGTGAGCGTGAGACTGAATGAGTGAGCGTGAGAGTGAATGAGTGAGAGTGAATGAGTGAGCGTGAGAAGGAATCAGTGAGCGTGAGAGTGAATCAGTGTGCGGGAGAGTGAATGATTGAGCGTGAGAGTGAATGAGTGAGCGTGAGAGTGAATGAGTGAGCGTGAGAGTGAATGAGTGAGAGTGAATGATTGAACGGGAGAGTGAATGAGTGAGCGGGAGAGTGAATGAGTAAGCGGGAGAGTGAATGAGTGAGCGGGAGAGTGAATGAGTGAGCGGGAGAGACAGAATGAGTGAGCGTGATAGTGAATGAGTGAGCGGGAGAGTGAATGAGTGAGCGGGAGAGTAAATGAGTGAGCGGGAGAATGAATGAGTTAGCGGGAGAGTGAATGAGTGAGCGTTAGAGTGAATGAGTGAGCGTGAGAGTGAATGAGTGAGCGAGAGAGTGAATGAGTGAGCGGGAGAGTGAATGAGTTAGCGTGAGAGCGAATGAGGGAGCGTGAGAGTGAATGAGTGAGAGTGAATGAGTTAGCGGGAGAGTGAATTAGTGAGAGTGAGAGTGAATGAGAGAGAAAGAGAGAGAGAGAGTGTGTGTGTGTGTGAGCGTACGCTTGCGTGTGAGTGTGTGTATATGAAAGAATACAGAGAGAGAGAGAGAGAGAGAGAGAGAGAGAGAGAGAGAGAGAGAGCAGATGCATGTAATGTAACACGCATGTTATGTAACACGCGAATCCATATGTTTGTGTATTCTCATCTGTCATATTATAAGTTAAATACCATTTGATTTTTATCATGTATAATCTAAACTTATGTTCATTACTGTAGTTTGAGTGAGAGAGTGAGTGAGTGTGAATAAGAGACAGAATGAGTGAGCGTGAGAGTGAATGAGTGAGCGTGAGAGTGAATGAGTGAGAGTGAATGTGTGAGCGTGAGAGTAAATGAGTGAGCGTGAGAGTGAATGAGTGAGCGGGAGAGTGAATGATTGAGCGTGAGATTGAATGAGTGAGCGGGAGAGTGAATGAGTGAGAGTGAATGAGTGAGCGGGAGAGTGAATGAGTGAGAGTGAATGAGTGAGCGTGAGGGTGAATGAGTGAGCGGGAGAGTGAATGAGTGAGCGTGAGAGCGAATGAGTGAGCGGGAGAGTGAATGAGTGAGAGTGTCTGTGTGTGTGAGTGAATGAGTGAGAGTGAATGAGTGAGCGTGAGAGTGAATGAGTGAGCGTGAGAGTGAATGAGTGAGCGTGAGAGTGAATGAGTGAGCGTGAGAGTGAATGAGTGAGAGTGAATGAGTGAGCGTGAGGGTGAATGAGTGAGCGGGAGAGTGAATGAGTGAGCGTGAGAGCGAATGAGTGAGCGGGAGAGTGAATGAGTGAGAGTGTCTGTGTGTGTGAGTGAATGAGTGAGAGTGAATGAGTGAGCGTGAGAGTGAATGAGTGAGCGTGAGAGTGAATGAGTGAGCGTGAGAGTGAATGAGTGAGCGTGAGAGTGAATGAGTGAGAGTGAATGAGTGAGCGTGAGAAGGAATGAGTGAGCGTGAGAGTAAATCATTGTGCGGGAGAGTGAATGATTGAGCGTGAGAGTGAATGAGTGAGCGTGAGAGTAAATGAGTGAGTGTGAGAGTGAATGAGTGAGCGGCAGAGTGAATGATTGAGCGGGACAGTGAATGAGTGAGCGTGAGAGTGAATGAGTGAGCGTGAGAGTGAATGAGTGAGAGTGAATGATTGAACGGGAGAGTGAATGAGTGAGCGGGAGAGTGAATGAGTAAGCGGGAGAGTGAATGAGTGAGCGGGAGAGTGAATGAGTGAGCGGGAGAGACAGAATGAGTGAGCGTGAGAGTGAATGAGTGAGCGGGAGAGTGAATGAGTGAGCGGGAGAGTAAATGAGTGAGCGGGAGAATGAATGAGTGAGCGGGAGAGTGAATGAGTGAGCGTGAGAGTGAATGAGTGAGCGTGAGAGTGAATGAGTGAGCGAGAGAGTGAATGAGTGAGCGGGAGAGTGAATGAGTTAGCGTGAGAGCGAATGAGGGAGCGTGAGAGTGAATAAGTGAGAGTGAATGAGTGAGCGGGAGAGTGAATTAGTGAGAGTGAGAGTGAATGAGAGAGAAAGAGAGAGAGATTGTGTGTGTGTGTGTGAGCGTAAGCATGCGTGTGAGTGTGTGTATATGAAAGAATACAGAGAGAGAGAGAGAGAGAGAGAGAGAGAGAGAGAGAGAGAGCTGAGCAGATGCATGTCATGTAACACGCATGTTATGTAACACGCGAATCCATATGTTTGTGTATTCTCATCTGTCATATTATAAGTTAAATACCATTTGATTTTTATCATGTATAATCTAAACTTATGTTCATTACTGTAGTCTGAGTCAGAGAGTGAGTGAGTGTGAATAAGAGACAGAATGAGTGAGCGTGAGAGTGAATGAGTAAGCGTGAGAGTGAATGAGTGAGCGTGAGAGTGAATGAGTGAGCGTGAGAGTGAATGAGTGAGCGGGAGAGTGAATGATTGAGCGTGAGAGTGAATGAGTGAGCGGGAGAGTGAATGAGTGAGAGTGAATTAGTGAGCGGGAGAGTGAATGAGTGAGCGTGAGAGTGAGCGGGAGAGTAAATGATTGAGCTGGAGAGTGAGTGAGAGTGAATGAGTGAGCGTGAGAGTGAATGAGTGAGCGTGAGAGTGAATGAGTGAGCGTGAGAGTGAATGAGTGAGCGTGAGAGTGAATGAGTGAGAGTGAATGGGTGAGCGTGAGAAGGAATGAGTGAGCGTGAGAGTGAATCAGTGTGCGGGAGAGTGAATGATTGAGCGTGAGAGTGAATGAGTGAGCGTGAGAGTAAATGAGTGAGTGTGAGAGTGAATGAGTGAGCGGCAGAGTGAATGATTGAGCGGGACAGTGAATGAGTGAGCGTGAGAGTGAATGAGTGAGCGTGAGAGTGAATGAGTGAGAGTGAATGATTGAACGGGAGAGTGAATGAGTGAGCGGGAGAGTGAATGAGTAAGCGGGAGAGTGAATGAGTGAGCGGGAGAGTGAATGAGTGAGCGGGAGAGACAGAATGAGTGAGCGTGAGAGTGAATGAGTGAGCGGGAGAGTGAATGAGTGAGAGGGAGAGTAAATGAGTGAGCGGGAGAATGAATGAGTGAGCGGGAGAGTGAATGAGTGAGCGTGAGAGTGAATGAGTGAGCGTGAGAGTGAATGAGTGAGCGGGAGAGTGAATGAGTGAGCGGGAGAGTGAATGAGTGAGCGTGAGAGCGAATGAGGGAGCGTGAGAGCGAATGAGTGAGAGTGAATGAGTGAGCGGGAGAGTGAATTAGTGAGAGTGAGAGTGAATGAGAGAGAAAGAGAGAGAGAGTGTGTGTGTGTGTGTGAGCGTACGCATGCGTGTGAGTGTGTGTATATGAAAGAATACAGAGAGAGAGAGAGAGAGAGAGAGAGAGAGAGCTGAGCAGATGCATGTCATGTAACACGCATGTTATGTAACACGCGAATCCATATGTTTGTGTATTCTCATCTGTCATATTATAAGTTAAATACCATTTGATTTTTATCATGTATAATCTAAACTTATGTTCATTTCTGTAGTTTGAGTGAGAGAGTGAGTGAGTGTGAATGAGAGACAGAATGAGTGAGCGTGAGAGTGAATGAGTGAGCGTGAGAGTGAATGTGTGAGCGTGAGAGTGAATGAGTGAGCGTGAGAGTGAATGAGTGAGCGGGAGAGTGAATGATTGAGCGTGAGAGTGAATGAGTGAGCGGGAGAGTGAATGAGTGAGAGTGAATGAGTGAGCGGGAGAGTGAATGAGTGAGCGTGAGAGTGAATGAGTGAGCGTGAGGGTGAATGAGTGAGCGGGAGAGTGAATGAGTGAGCGTGAGAGCGAATGAGTGAGCTGGAGAGTGAATGAGTGAGAGTGTCTGTGTGTGGGAGTGAATGAGTGTGAGTGAATGAGTGAGAGTGAATTAGTGAGCGTGAGAGTGAATGAGTGAGCGTGAGAGTGAATGAGTGAGCGGGAGAGTGAATGATTGAGCGGGAGAGTGAATGAGTGAGCGGGAGAGTGAATGAGTGAGTGGAAGAGTGAATGAGTGAGCGGGAGAGTGAATTAGTGAGAGCGAATGAGTGAGCGGGAGAGTGAATGATTGAGCGAGAGAGTGAATGAGTGAGCTTGAAAGTGAATGAGTGAGCGTGAGAGTGAATGAGTGAGCGTGAGAGTGATTGAGTGAGCGTGAGAGTGAATGAGTGAGAGTGAATGAATGAGCGTCAGAAGGAATGAGTGAGCGTGAGAGTGAATCAGTGAGCGGGAGAGTGAATGATTGAGCGTGAGAGTGAATGAGTGAGCGGCAGAGTGAATGAGTGAGCGGGACAGTGAATGAGTGAGCGGGACAGTGAATGAGTGAGCGTGAGAGTGAATGAGTGAGAGTGAATGAGTGAGCGGGAGAGTGAATGATTGAACCTGAGAGTGAATGAGTGAGCGGGAGAGTGAATGAGTGAGCGGGAGAGTGAATGAGTGAGCGGGAGAGACAGAATGAGTGAGAGTGAATGAGTGAGCGGGAGAGTGAATGAGTGAGCGGGAGAGTGAATGAGTGAACGGGAGAGTGAATGAGTGAGCGGGAGAGTGAATGAGTGAGAGTGTGTGTGTGTGAGTGAATGAGTGAGAGTGAGAGAGAAAGAGTGTGTGTGGTGTGTGTGTGTGTGTGTGTGTGTGTGTGGGACGCGCTGGCATCACTACTTTTACGTCACATTCTTTTTATGTACACATTTTTCTCCATGTTTATCCTTGTTTATGTTTACAACATTCATTTCACAATGTTTATTTTTCTTCCTATGTAAATGTATAATGCTCTTGATGAACGAAAGACGAGTGATTGGAAGGGCCGAATGTAAGACGGGCCTGCGCGCCCAATTTGTGACCCTAATAAAGTTGATTTGATTTGATTTGATTTAGTGTATTGTGCTATAGGACCTTTCTTCAGTTGGGGACATCTAGGATTCTAGGGTCGACCCAGACGTCATCAGAGGAGTGAAACTTGAGATTTAGTAAGTCATCGAGGAATGATCCTCAATGATTGGTGAAGTGTCGGACAGGCATTAGTCCTACGCCTGACCAGCCCGAGATCTTGTTCACAGTGGGAGGAGGAGACTTTGGAAGGGTCTATGCCTTGGAGTTCCTTTACACTGGAGGTTTCTCGGGTGAGTCGTTAACTACGACGGGACAGCCTCACGAACTTAATTAAGTTACATGCGCTGTGATGAAGACGGATCATCGGGAGAACTTCTCGTGTACATATTGTCTTCTATCCAGGCTTTCAGTCATCCTTCTCAAAGTTACAGTTGACGTATTTAGAAATTAAATTTTGCTTTGTTAGCTATGGCTTTGTGTATTAGTATGACTGTTGTCTTGTCAGAGCCCCCTGTGGGTAGGAATCCATAAGAGGGGAGGGAAAGGTCAGCTGTCTCGGCTTGTGTGGGGCCTTGTAGATGTAAAGTCCTATTGGGTTGGTCGGAGCAAAGGCTGGGGATATTAACTATAGTAACATACCTGTCCAAGCCCCGGGGGTCTTGTTACACTCATACCATTATATGAAAACCAACGCAAGGCGGCCTGCTGCTAAATCTCCCTATGTGTTTCGAACGCGGTATGCGAGATTACGAATTGCGCTTGTAATCCCTTCGCCACGGAGCGGCCTCAATTAATAATCCCCGCCTCGGTTGAGATTCGAACATATTAGCCCCAGACCGCCAGCCAAGCTTGCTAGCCATGCGCTACCGGGGCTTCCTTAAATATAAACAGCATGCGGTACCATACTGGAACATATTAGCACCAGACCGCTAGCCAAGATTGCTAGCCATGCGCTACCGGGGCTTCCTTAAATATAAACAGCATGCGGTACCATACTGGAACATATTAGCACCGGACCGCCAGCCAATCTTGCTAGCCATGCGCTACCGGGGCTTCCTTAAATATAAACAGCATGAGGTGCCATACTGGAACATCAAAAAAGAGTACAAAATAAGAGACAACACATCGGTATACACGGCAGAACTAGTAGGAATTATGAAAGGACTAGAAATAGCTACAGAGTACCCCTCTATAAAACTAAGTATAGGCCTACTGACGGATTCACTATCCACACTACAAGCGCTAAGCAACTACTCTAAAGGGAACAGACCAGACCTGAAAGAGGGAATACTAACACTAACAACAAACCTAAGATATATGGGATGCCAGGTCACTATAGCCAGGACACCAGCACACAGAGGGATAACTGGCAATGAGAGTCGATTTATTTACAAACCCACGTGTATGAGCGAACTCACAGAAGTTGCGGCCTTGGCAATTCGCAACTTGTACAACATTATTATCACAAGATATTCATAAATTACAAGAAACAAATCAATATAGTAGCAAAATATAGCTCTCACGTTGTCTCAGTTTAAACATAGCTCTCACGTTGTCTCAGTTTAAACATAGCTCTCACGCTGTCTCAGTTTAAACATAGCTCTCACGTTGTCTCAGTTTAAACATAGCTCTCACGCTGTCTCAGTTTAAACACAGCTCGCTTCGCAACTCAACTATGCCATTAATATTACACTCATAACTCAACGCTCACGAAACACAATCACTGCCCTATGTCTGTCCGTCTCGCTGTCCTGAACCCGTCTGACCAACAGCGGTACGTTTGGACAGTTCACGGCTGCTCACAGTTCGTGAGACCCGTGCGGGGTGATGCGGTGCAGTGGCCACGGGCTTTCCCTTGCTTGTCACCTGACTCGCACTCCACGAACCTACTGCAGGAGGCCAGGCTATCTGACCTATTCTCCTGTCTCCTGTCTGTCACTGTCAGACACGTTATTGGGTCCATGACACTTAGCTTGCTTTTTCTTACTTCTTTCACCCATCTTCCACAACATTTCATATGTCATCCATTTATTTTTTTATTTTTATGGATGCAATTCTAAGTGTAAGTGAAATGATTTCTTTTGATGTCTGTTGGATTGATTCCTGCAACATATCCTATTGTTCACCAAAATCTGTATTATCTCCATGGCATTATAACTGTTCTTTACAGTAGTATTGTACCTTTCTCTAATTTCCTCGTCTGTTTCAAATAATGTTAGGTCTAACTTCTTTGGGGTTTTCTTTTTCGTTTTAAATCTTAACCTCATATTTCCTATAACTGGCACATGGTCACTATGTCCATATCTACTCCTGGTGAAGTTGTTGCTGCTACTAAACTGCTTCTGAATCTCTTTCTAATCAGTACGTAATCAATTTGATTGTGAACCAGGTGTTACCTATCATTTCTTGGTATTCTGCCCACGCTGTTAATCTGTCACCTCTCTCATTCCTAGAACCCAGGCCATTGCCACCAGTATGACAGTCATTTCAAAATGTGTACACTGGCCCACCGCCACGTCTAACTCATTATAAAACATATTTATGTCCTCTTACTGTCTGCTGTTGGCGCATATGCGTGTATTATGTTAATATCCAGAGATTTGTCAAGGAGGGTCACTAATAATACACTGAGATTGTCCAAAATCCATTAACCCCCCTCCCCTTTCCGCCCCCCCCCAGCACTCATTTGATCCAAAATAATGCCAACTACCCTTTTGTAGTCCTTCCCTCATGAGTAAAGTATTATTTCTGTAAGTATTTAAATAGTTTTCTCACGCTCCAAGCCACCGCATTTCACAATATATATTAACAACAAATTGTTATTATGCATTTGGCAAGAAATCATAAAACTTTACTTCCCATATTTACATCCTTGGACTCTTACAGCATATGTAAATTATCATAACAACAGGCTAGCAATGCGTTGATTAATCACTACTTGTATGAACAATTCTGTTTAAACGAGTTCTGGACTGACCACAATGGAAGTAACACAACTAAGTACAAAAGTAGAAAGGGATATAACAACGTAACAGTTAAGGGACACTACTCGAAATAAAATAAATCTATTATGTAATTTAGTGGCTAAGGGCTTGCGAACGCGGTTTGTGAGCCCGTATACCCGGGTTCGAAACACGGCGATGCTGGTTTTTTCGAAAAAGGTATAGGGGCCGGTCGTTCAGAAAGCAATGGTAAACTACTGAACGTAACACTTGCCTAGTACATCAACAGCAGCTGACAATGCTGGTGTTGACTGCAACGTCCCGTAAGGGATACGCAACACAATAATTTAAATAAATTTAGAAGTTTTTATTGTCTGTGACATCTTCTTTACGGTAATTAGCATCGAGTAATTTCAGCATAAATGGCAGATAAAAACTTAAGGATTCGTCAATGTTTATGAAGCAATTGTGACATTACTTTTTTATGCGTAAAAGTTAATAATGGACTTTCTCTTTCTTTGCAATATAATACATTTACCTTTATTGTCCATGTTTTATTGTACCTAAATTCCTTCTTTTTCGGACATCCACTTTTTTCCATTGTGGTGGATGTCCGGGGTGCCCTGAAAGGGACAGTGGACTGCGGCGTGGTCTGGACGGGATGTGTGTGGTTTGGCTCCTCCCTGGAGGACCCGGAAGGAGGGAGACGAGATGAGCGATCCCTCTTGGTGGCAATAGCACTATCACGGGCGGGAACGAGAGAGACTAGGACAAAGATCAGCACCGGTATGTTGGGCCTGCATATGAGATAATCAACAGGAATGGGTTGACAACGGCTTGGACAAACGAACCAGGGACAGGACTTAAACACCCGCCCCCACCCCCCCCCCCCCCCAAAAAAAAAAGGGGGGACTTGCCGGACAACCAGACCCCAATCCAACGTCTCAGACAATGTCTGCGCACAACATAAGCCAGCTTTTACTGGCACATAAAGAAAGTAATAATCCAGGCACCATGAACTACCGCTATTATAACCGATGCCACACGGGCTGGTTGAAACAAGGTGGAAAGTTTTTTTTTTTTTTTTTTTCAAATTTGATAGAATAGGATAGGATTTAATGGCATGAAGACTGCTTGAGACTTGAGTTACGTGAAATATATTTTTGACCGTCCTTGACTATGGGACGCAAATTACAAACATCTAGAAAGGTCTGTGTCCCCAGCCATTGCCTTCTGGCCCAGCCCATCTCGATCTTCTTAGCTCGCTCATGGATGGAGTCGTTAAGACAACACGCCTGGGTGAAAGTCTGTGTTAATGCCATGACCTCCATGGTTACACTCGATGCTACTGGTGGATTAGGATTGTCGTTAAACCGTTTAGGAAAAGACTTACTGTGTTACGTTGACTGCTAGAATTAACTGATCGTTGTGTGAATTCTTGATGTTGTAAACTCTTCAATATTCGTATAGATAGCTTGTATGGAAATATCACGCACATATCTATGTGTCTGTTCCTTAAGATGTCCGCGCCACGAATGACAAGTCTCGCTACCCTTTTCGCTGAGATTGTTACACCTGGCCTCTAAATTTCCCGTGAGACGTGAGATGGATGTCAGGCTTGGACCAATGGGGAATGAGCCGTGCAAAGGGCGTGACAGCCATCCTTATCAAAGGTACATCCAATGCCCAACATCACAGACCGCCCCTTGACCATAGTAAATGTCACATCCTCATCATCATGTGCCGTGCCGATAAGCGTGAGCGGTCATGTTTCGCCATCTCACACGATCACCAGAGTGGTGGATCAGCTCCGTGTCCTGGTTTCGACCATGGCACGCGGACAAGCCAATGTTAAACGACTTAGAAAAGAGAGTAATGGAAGGGGCGGTTCTTGGTAGAAGAGGCAGTGGACTATCAACACGAAGATGGACACACGATAGTAAAAACACACTAGTGGACAAGGGAACTGGTGATAGATCGAGCGTCTCTCTCCTGCAGGCCGTGTTGCATATCCTTTACAGGATGTCGCTTAGTCCCAGCATTTTTGGGCTATTTATGTTTTCTTGGCCAGTTTACGTTCAGTAGTTTGCCATTGCTTTCTGAACCACCGGCATTCGTACTAGTATATGAAAACCAACGCAAGGCGGTCTGCTGCTAAACTCCCGCTGTGTTTCGAACGCGGTATGCGGGATTACGAATTGCGCTCGTAACGCCTTCGCCACTACAATGAAGAGACAGCAATAAAGGACGACACTCTTACCACGTGCTCAGAGAGCCCAGTATGAAAAGTCAAGTGAAAGACAACATAAAAATACCAACGTACAAGAAACTATTGAGATTGAGAATCGAGAAATGGAAAGATAAAATCAGCCGGCCACTTTGCGTTGATTGCCTAAAAGAAAACACTATAGAACACTACCGACTATCGTGCACAACCTACGACCAGGAACGCAGGGACCTAGTAGAATACTTCCAAACAAGAAACACGACGATGTCAATGAGGGAATGCCTACAGGTGGAAGGCGACAAAGAAGTACAAAAGCTCATAAACAATTCATTGCAAGAACAGGGAAAGAAATTTAACCAACATAAAATAAAGCCAACAGCAAAAGAAAACAAATATAGCAAGGATGAAAGAAATCGACTACACGAAAACAGGACAATAGGGAATACATAGAGATGTATAAAAACTTTCAAAAGAGTTCATGTTAAATTTGAAATTACCGTGGGGATAACAGATGTTTCACATTCGAAAATTACCTGTGACTATGTGTTTTAATTGTTTCAGCTTGAGGTGTCCGTGATACAACACGCCTGGATGAAAGTCTGTGTCTCCAGCCATTGTCTTCTGGCCCAGCCCATCTCAATCTTCTCACAGAAGCAGAAGGCAACAGTCTCTTATTTAAAATCCGGAAAGCTTTACTGTCTAAGAATGTCGAGTGTGGGATAAGTGGAAAGTCTATTCCAACGTCTCCAAACTGGAAGCAGAGTGTAAACTGACAGCAGGAGAAAGACCTCCGGAGTCATGACCCGAATGGGTCCCTTCCCTAGAGAGTGTTGAGAAGATTTCCCCCCCCCCCTCCCCTCGCATATCCTTTACAGGACATCGCTGTCAACATCAGCATCTTTCAGCTGATTGTTGATTTCTTGGCAAGATTACGCTCAGTAGTTTGCCATTGCTTTCTGAGCTACCGGATCACATACCCCGTAAGTTACCGACGCGAAGAGAACCGCTATCGATTCTCACACAACGTCACGTTACTCACGAGAGTATACGGGATTACGGAGAAAGTCGTGTAACACCTTGACCAGTGAGACCGGCGTTGGTAAGATAATAGGTCGAAGTATTCGGCGAAGGGAGGCACTTCTGATTATCGGAAGTTTCCTGTCGTTCTTGCTCCGAGGCTTGAATTTAATCACACTGTCATCATTATCATCATCCAGTGCCTTTCTGGCTGGCGCCGGCGATCATGTGCCTTGACAAAGTGCGATCTCCAATTGCATGGGCCAAATCGAATGTTGACTCCCTTCCGTGCCATGACACAAGACTGCAGTTTTTCTGTTGTAAGCTTCTTTCTTATTTTCATAATTATTCGCAGTAACAGCTTTGTGTACCATTCATTGACTATATCATCTTGTCCCATCAATATTGCACCGCTCCTTGATTTTAAACATCCAGTAATAGTTCGTGTTTTTCAATTTATTATTGTATGCATTTGTTGATACATGGAACGTGAGTATTTTCCCTAGTTTGTCCTAATCTCCATGCACTGTTGATTCAGCCAGACTCTTGTAACAACTTTGCATTTGTTTTGCATTTGTACTTTTTCTTGATATATTGTATTATATTCGTATTCCTCTTGCTTTTTCTTACTTCTTTCATCCATCTTCCACAACATTTCATGTGTCATCCATTTCTTTTTTTTTTTTTTTTTTTTGTGGTGCAATTCTAAGTGTAGTAAAATGATTTCTTTTGATGCCTGTTGGATTGATTCCTGCAACATATCCTATTGTTCATCAAAATCTGTATTATCTCCATGGCATTATAAGTAGTACGGGAGAAGCAAACTAAGTAGCAAATGGGGTTTGAAACCCCCGATAAATCCTTCTTTACGGGGTTATCCCGCCATCTTATTTCGTCATAAAAGAGGACCTCATTGTTGAGATTTTGGCGGGTATTTTCTTGGGTCTGGTTGTCTCGATGACTACTTCCGATTGACCTCCGGCTCCGGGGGAGGGGCACGCAGGCGGGCGGCGGCGGCGGCGAGGCAAGCCCCGGTCATGTAGAATACTTATATAGATAAGTAGACCAACTAGTCGCAGCGCACTTGGATTCGAGTCCCAATGTGTGAATGTGCGTGTGTGGTGCGGTGTGTGGTGTAATCGAGCCCCAGTCATGTAGATATATATCCCTTCTATGAGGAGACCGAAATCAATATGACAGATTGGAAAAATAGTTTGGACCATCTATCGAGATAACTCGAGTAGGCCAAGTAATGTTTTTAAAAAAAAAACTTTTATTGAGTGTTTAAATCGTTGCAAAGTGTATTGTTCGTGTTTTTACAGAGCGTTGCATGTGGACGTGTAGGTGACATATGCGCAAAATTACAAAACATTTGATACATTGGAACATTTCTACATGGAAATTGTAGTAGGTAACATTTCAAACAAACAGCAAGATAATAGTACACAGTTATTATTTCCCTTGCCACCTCCCTCACATGTCGGCTGCAACCCCACCAATACCATAACCACCACTCGGTAATGATGAACATGGCAGTGTAACTTGTTAGAACCAATCTTCGAGGGGCAGCAGCATCAACAACAACAGTATCAAAAAAGGTCGGGAAGGGGATGTGACAGTATACGGGTTTACAAAACAGAAAAGGTAGTGGTTGCATTTATAATGTTTGTGTTGTTACATGCGTTCTGTGTTTTAGTATTTGTGTACGTTTACATAGCGTTTCATGTGGGCGTGTAGGTGACATGTGTCTAATATTACAACAATTTATTCATTGTCATACTTACATATGAGAGGGGGAGGGGGTGTTACAAGAAAAATTGTTTTACTATATTTGTTTCTCCTGTCGCCCTCTTCACTAATTGGCTCCAAAACCGCCAACAACATCACCACCTCTTCGGTAATGATGATAATGACAGTAAACGTTTTAGAACCAACCAGCGAGGGCTGTGGCAGCATTCACAGCAATAGCAACAAGCGGGGACATGATGGATTATGATAATGATAAAACAGTAATCATAAAATTTAAGATAATAGCAAACAAGCTAGAATAATAGATTAGTTATACAGAGTCACATACTTAATCTCAGTATGAAGGCATGGTGATTGTAGTACAACTGCATTTGTGTTGTTAGTGTTTTTACATGCGTATCGTGTGCTCAGTATTTTTGTGCGTGTATTGACGGAGCGTTGCATTTGGGCGTGTATGTGTCATGTGTATATTTTATTCATTGGACATATTTACATGTGACGGGGGTAACAAAGAGAATGAAAAGACGTCCCAATTTTGTTTCCCTTGCCACACTCTCCCATATTTGATCCACCACACCAATGCCCTCATCACCACTTTCTGGTAATGATGGTAAAGGCAGGATAAATATTTGAACCAAACGGTGAGGGTATCAGCAAAGGCAATAACAACCATGAGCGAGGGAGGGGGGCACCTGGGATATTGGTTATATATTAACAGTAATGACAATCATAATAAATGGTAAAAATAAACATACTAAAAACGTTTTGCATATCTTTTACAGGACATCGCTGTCAACACCAGCATCTGTCAGCTGTGTGTTGATTTCTTGACAAGATTACGCTCACTAGTTTGCCATTGCTTTCTGAGCGGCCGGCTCACATACCCCGTAAGTTACCGATGCGATTCTAACCACTGCTCATTCTCACCGTAATCACGTTACCTACGAGAATATACGAGATTACGGAGAGAAGTCGCTAACTTCTAAGCCTCGAAGCCAGCAAACATACTAAGGCAGTGATAATACATAACATACTAACATAACATACACATAAACATACTAACAGCAATGATAATAACAACAATGATAATAATAGTTATGATAATGATCACATTTTTTAATCATGTGATTCCATTTGCTAAAATGATTATTTTAGGAATGGTGTTAAACATAGCATAATGGTACATACAATTGCAAACTTGCAAATTTTAATAATAGTAGGAGTGAAAGGAGCTGGTTATATTTTTCTCCTTGTTTTTTTTTTTTAAATTTAAATTTTTATTTTTTTTTTATTTATTTTTTTTAAAGTAAGGGATCATTTATTTCCCATTGCTTTTTTTTTTTTTTTTTTTTTTTTTTTTTTGGGGACAAATAAAACAAGCATTTGTATTAACACAAATTTTTACAATCTCATTGGTTTGGTAACCATATGTGATTTTGTATTCATTCATTCAACACTCACTCACATGATTCAAAGGGGGGGGGGGGGGGTGACAAAGAGACAGGGAAATCGTTCCATTATTGTTTCCCTTGCCATGCTCCCACCAATTGGTTCCACTCCACCTATGCCCTCATGGCCACTCTTAATGATGGTACATACATGTTTTGCATATCCTTTACAGGACATCGCTGTCTACGCCAGCATCTTCAAGCTGTATGTTGAGTTCTTGGCAAGATAACGCAGTAGTTTGCCATTGTCTGAGCGACCGGCTCACATACCCCGTAAGTTACCGATGCGATTAGAACCACTCTAACCTCTAAGCCACGAAGCCGGCTAATGATGATACAGGCCGGATAAATCTTTGAACTAATTAGTGGGGGAAGTAACAAGGGCAACCAACCATAAGCAAAGGGGGCACAGGAGAGATAAAGTTGTAAAATAATAATGATGAAATAATTAATACTTTTAAAATTAAGGTACTAAAAATAATAAAGGTAAAATAAAGATAGTAATAATAAAAATGATAATAAAAATAGTAATAATAACAATAATCCATCCATCATGTGCCATGCCGGTAAGCGTGGGCGGTCATGTTCTGTCATCTCACTCGATCACCAGAGTCGTGGATCAGCTCCGTGTTTCTATCTCGACCATGCCACAAGGCCAAGCCATCCAGGTACTTGCTTCTAGGTCTTCCCCTTGGTCTGTTCCCCTCGATCTTACCAGTTGTCACCAAATTCTCCAATCCATTTCTTCTCATAACATGCCCAAACAATTTTGACTGTCTACGTCTAATTTCTCTAATCAATTTACGATCTTCATTTGTTTCTTGAAGGACTTGTTCGTTGGTCTTTCTGGCTGTCCATGGTATTCTTTGCATTTTCCTCAGAAACCACATCTCTACAGCCATCAGATGTTTTTCAGCCTGACTGATCATTTTCCACGCTTCACATCCATATAAAAGTACAGGTTCAATGTAGCATCTCAACACTCTTTTTCTCGTTTCAATTGACATCTTTTTATTGGTCAATATGATTTTCATCTTGCTAAAGGCTACTTTTGCCATGGCGATTCTTGTTCTAATCTCTTCAAGGCATCTCCCATCAGATGTTATTACTGTTCCGAGATAATTGTACCTGCTCCCTTGTTGAAGAATATTCCCATTTACTTGTATATTACATTGTGGTATTTCATCCTTCCTAGTGACGACCATAATCTGTGTCTTTTTACAATTTAATTTTAACCCTAGTTGTTCACTGTGTGTAACAATCGCATCTACTAAATTTTGCAGGTCCTGTTCATTGTCTGCAATCAAGACTGTATCATCTGCATATCTAATGTTATTGATGCATCGTCCCCCAATGTTGATTCCTTCCATATCTTCAATATTTCTGAAAATACTTTCACTGTACAAGGAAAACAGATCTGGAGACATTACACATCCCTGTCTCACACCCCTTTTAATAGGCTGATATTGGCTTACTTCATTATCAACTCTTATGGCAGCTTGTTATTTCCAATATATGTAAGTCTAAGATCTTTTCCATAAATTTGTAGATCTTCAAGCATCCTTATCATGTTGACATGTCTCACTTTATCAAAAGCCTTTGTGTAGTCAATAAAGCAAAGGTGTAGATCTGTGTTTACTTCTATAGAACGTTCGATTATGTTTCTCAGTATATACACAGCATTTACTGTACCCTTGCCTTCCACAAACCCACATTGTTCTTCTCCTATTTCAGGTTGTATTTTCCTCCTAACTCTTTGCATGATAATTCTTAGCAAAATCTTCGTGATGTGACTCATTATACTAATTGTTCTATGTTGATCACATTCCAAGGCTCCTGATTTCTTTGGGATTGCAAAAAATACAGAATTACATAACTCATGAGGTATGTTTCCAGTATCATATATTGTATTAAGCAGACTGGTAACTTGATCTATTCCATATTCTTCAAAAGCATTTATCATTTCTGTTGTGACGCTGTCTGAACCGCGGGTCTTGCCAGATTTCATATGGTTAAGGGCATTCTGAATCTCCATCTTTAAAATTTCTGGTCCTTCATTGTTATTTTGAACATCATACTGTTCGTCTCTGTTGTCGTCATACAGGTTTTTCACGTAATCTGACCATTCATGTAAGATCTGATCTTTTTCTATTATGACTCTTCCATCTTTTGTCTTTAGGCAGCCTGCTGATGTACGTGTTCTTTGATTAGTAAGCTCCTGAATTCTTTTGTGCATTAGTTTGGTATTGTTACTGTTGTGTTGTTTTTCAATTTCTCTGCAATTTTTCTCAAGTCATGTTTCTTTTGCCTCCTTACATAAGGTTCTCACTTTTCTGTGAATTTCTTCATATTTGGAAGGATTATTTTTGTTCTGTCTTCTTGTTTCCATTAGTTGTAAAATTTCTTCAGTCATCCATGTCTTACGGCCCACTTTCTTTACTTTTGGAATAGTTTTTTCTGCTGCGCAACTGATTGAATTCTTCATCGTTTCCCATTGATCATCTACATCTTGAAACAGTATCTCTAGATCAGACAATATATCAAATTTGTTCTTTACTTCTATGTTAAAATTATCTTGTATTTCTTTGTCAGTTTTCAATTTGCACAAGTCATATTTAGGGTTTCCTGCTGTATACTTGACTTTCTTTAACTTTACCCTCAATGTGCCTGTAATTAATCTGTGATAACTTTAACAGTCTGCATTTGGAACTGTTTTTACGACTGTTAACGCATTTCGAAACCTTTTGCTAATTAGGATGTAATCTATCTGGTTTTTAATCCTGCTGTCTGGACTCCTCCATGTCCATAATCTTCTAGGATGCTGTTTAAACCAGGTGTTTCCTACAACCATTTCTTGTTCTTTTGCCCATTCTACAAGTCTGTATCCTCTTTCATTTCTCTCTCCCAAACCATGGTTGCCTACACTGCATCCATCGCCTTGCTGTCCTATTTTTGCGTTGAAATCACCCATTATGATATTTATTTCTGATCTTTTGCAGTTCTTCAAAGCAGACTCCACGTCATTATAAAATTCCTCTATTCTTTCTTCACTGCTTTCACTTGTTGGGGCATATACTTGAATGACATTTATTTTAAAAGGTCTTCCGTTTAATTTTACTAATAGGACTCTGTCTGACATAGCATGATATCCTTTGACAGAATTTAATGTTTGCTTATCTAATATAATGGCTACACCTCTTTGCTGTTCTTCTCCCCCAGAGTAAATAATCTTACAATCCTCTCCTGTCCTTATCCCTGCTCCTTTCCATCTCGTATCCGATACTCCTAATATGTTAATCTTCTCTCTCCCCATTTCTTTTTTGATGTTTTCTAATTTTCCATCTGCATACATTGTTCTAACGTTCCAAGTTCCTACTTTCAATGATATTAATCTGTTTCATCTAGTAGCCTGTTGATGGTCTGGAGTCACCTGGTGCGCATGACTATCCCTACCGGGCGAGGCTGCTCCTATGGAGCACCCATTTACGCCGTTTCTCTGATTATCGATGATTTCACACAACATGATTTTCTTGGTATCTGTAAAGAAGGTAGTTTGCCATTGCTTTCCTTCCTAGCAGTGACCATACTGGTCAGTGACCGTAGCCATTGTCTCCTCAAAAAAGAGATCCTCTGCCTACCGTCGTGAAGGTGGAGACCATAATCTACAACTATCTGTTAGCTGCTCTCCATCTTCATCCACACCTGCACCCATGGCTTCACGTAACCCTAATCAGGGTGCTAAAAGGGTACTCCACCTTGCCCAAGGGTGTCCCGTAGGCTAGCGGAGGGAAGGAGGCGCCTTACTTCTCCTTTGATAGGGGATACCCCTACCCCACTACCCAATAATACTAATAATAAAATAATAATAGTAATAATAATAATAATAATAATAACATAATAATAATAATAATAATAACAATAACATTAATAATAGTATGATAGACATGCGATTCTATTTACCAAAATGACAATCTTAGTAATGGTGGTAGTATAGCATAGCAAATGCATTTAAAGCAACATTCAATAATTAAAATTGGAATGGAAGGAGTTGTTCTTTTCTCCTTTTTTTCCCTTTCCCTTATCCATAAGGACCACTTCATCATTTGAAGTAAATAAACAAACATTTACACTTCCACAAATCCTCACATGAGGGATTATTCATTGGTCTTGGTGACCATATGTGATATTTTATAATCATTCACTCACCATTCACTCACAGTTTCTTCTTTCTTTCTCGTACTCTTTTATACCAAATTTGTAATACAATAAGGAAGAATGCATATGATTTTACTCTGGAAATAGTTGTTGTATTTTATGCGTGTACATAAATGATATTAAGTGTGTGTTTTATGTGCGGTGTTTGTATCTGGCTGAGTTTCTACATGTCCACATGAGATGTCTGTAGTAAGAAAGAGCTGTCAGTAGTTTTGTATGTATGTCTTTTGCTGTCTTTGGTATAATGTTGAGAAAAATTGCTTTATATATGTCGGTTTGTTTGCCTGTGTGCATTTGTATGAGATGTTTGAGTGTTTCGCGTATGGCTGTAATTGTTGGACATGTATAATAAATGTGTTCCTCTGTGTCTTTTGTGTTATTTCTACATAGCTGACATTGTGATATTTGTTTGAATTTGTATGCTTGTATCTGTGTTGTCGGTGTCATATTGTATAACAGTCTATATATGATTTCCCTAGCTTTTGGTGTTATGTGTTTGTTGTGTAGGTTTGAAAGGTGCATGTGAAGTCAGACATGAAGTATTTGTGTCCTCTTTTAATCCTAAGTTTCAGTGGTGTTGCTTGCTCTCTAACTAACTGTTTGTATATTGTGTGTGTTGTTTGCTGTATTAACTGTTCATGTCCTTGTATTGCCTGTATGCATGTCTGGTAGAATGTTGGCAGTGTTTCCTGGTAGTGTGCAGCTGCATTGTTAAGAGGTGTGAGGTGTTTTATGTTGTGAGCTATAGAATATAAAGCTAATCTATGTTGTTCTGGATGTCTGATGATTTTACCCATGTGACTGATTCTAAGTGACAGTATGTTTTGTGTGGATGTCCTGTAGTGAAATTCCCCCTTGTTTGTTTTATTGTATGAGTGTTTTATGCTGTGTATTGTGTTGGTAAAGATGAAACGTCTGATATGTTTGTTTATGTTTGTAACGGTCTGTTTGGGAGGGTCTAGTACTGTCTACTGTACCTATACCTATGTAACATGTCTGTGATCTGTTGGGTCAGTGAGTGCCATGTCTGTCTGTGTGTTTCTGTGGGATCCCATGGAAATGTGATCCCATACAGCTTCATGGTGTCTGTGTGTCTCAGGTCTGGAGGGAAATCAGACTTTTGTTTCCACTTTCCTAGACCCATTATTTGTGATTTCTGTTTATTTACTTTGGCTCCACTGCCTTTTCCAAAGTGGGTAAAGGTGTGGAGCATGTTTCTTATTGAGATGTTGCTAGTAGGAAAGAAGGCAGTGTCATCTGCATAAGCGACGAGCTTCTGCTCTCCTATCCCATGCAGGAAGGTTACTTTAATACCAGTGTCTTGTCTTATCTTCTCTAGTAAAGGCTCTAAGGTGAGCACGTACAGTAGTGGTGATAAGGGACATCCCTGTCTTACAGATCTCGTGAGCCTGAAGCTAGCTGTCAGTGAATGGTTCACCACCACTTTGCTATCAGGATTTTTGTACAAGATCTGTATCCACTGCCTGTAGTACTCTCCTATGTTACAGTGTTCTAGTGTCCTATGCAGGTAAGTGTGGGAAATTCTGTCGAAGGCCTTCTCTTGATTCAAGGACAAGATGGAGGATGGAAAGTCTTTCCCATGTGTGTAGTTGATTATGTCTCTAATGAAGTGGTTGTGGTTGTGTATATTTCTGTCTTTGACACTGCACTGTTGGTCTGGGTGTATGAGTGTTGGCATAAAGGGTTTGAGTTTGTTGGTGAGTGATTTGACAAGTATCTTGTAGTCTGCGTTGAGTAAGGAAATTGGTCTGTAGTTCTTCAGTTGTGTTTTGTCGGTGTTGCCTTTGAGTATGAGTATGATGTTGGACATGTTACAGCTTTAGGTAATTATTGTTTGTCAAAGGCTTCATGATAGACTTTGAGGAGAAGATTGCCTAGGATAGGAAAGAAATGTAGGTAGAATTCTACTGTCAAACCATCTGGTCCTGGAGTTTTGTCTTTGTTTAGTGTGCTCAGTGCCTGTGTTATGTCTGTCAGTGTCAGTCCTGTGTCCAGTGTTTCTCTGTCTGTGTTAGATAATTTCTTTGTGTACTGTAAGAAGTTGTCTTATATCTGTGTGTCGACTGTCTCTGCTGTGAATAGTTGTGTGTAGTGTTGTTGGAAAGCGGTCCCTATGTGTGGTGTTTCTGTCTGCATGTTTCCCTGCATGTCTGATATTTTGCTTATTTGTCTCCTATACTGTATGTTCTGCTCTATTGCAATGTATTGTCTACTGGCTGTCTCTTGTGTAATTGTGTTGAGCTTTCTTCTGAGAAGAGCACCCAGATATCTGTTTTGTTGGTGTTTTTCTAGCTGTGCTTTAAGTGTGTGTAAATGAAGTGCATCTCTGTCCGTCTGTTTTGTTAGTCGTATGGCTGTCTGTATAATATGCTCCTGTCTTAGTCTGTCTTTGTGGATCATGGTTGCTAAATGTTGTGTTCTGCTTCGTATCGTGCTTTCTAGCAGGTCCCAGTATTGTGTGATGTTCTCAGTCGGTATATTTTCTGTGTATGTGTGTATGAGCTGTGTCATATATTGTACATATCCTGTGTGTTTCAAAAGTGTGCAATTGAACTTCCAGTGTGGTGATCGCTTGTAGGGCTGCGTGTCTGTGCTGTTTGGGCTAAAGTGTGCTAGTATGCTTTTATGGTCTGTTTAGTCTAGTGTTTGTTGTAGGTGTTGAGCTTTTATGATGTGGTGTGTTGCGGGTGTGTAAATCCTGTCTTATCTGGATGATCTGTTGTGTGTTTTGTTTTTGTATGCCGTCTCTCTACTTTCAGGGTGTGTTTGTCTGAATGCGTCTGTGAGGTTGTGTGTATCGATGATGTTTAGTAGTGTGTCTAGTTGATGTATGCTGTCCTTGCCGGATCTTCTCAGCTGTGTTCTTACTTCACCTCCTACCACATCCATTTCTTCAAGAACACAGTTGAAATCACCGGCAAAAACAATATTTTGTCCCATGTATGTCTGTGTTAATAAATCGTCTAACTGTTCGTAAAATAGAGGTTGATAATTGTAATTAGGTGGTGCGTGTATGTTCACAATGGCAAATGAGTGTGTGTCGTTGTTAACTTGAACTGAGCTAATTCTACCTTGTTGGTCTCTGTCTGTTCTAAAAATAGTCCACATGTCGGAAGTTTGCAGAATGGCTGTCCCTGACCCTGTGTTGTGTTTCCCCAAACTGAAAGATGAATTTTTTAATCCTAGCCGTGTCACTAAATTCTGCTGCTTCAAAGTCTGTTTTGATGTTAGTTTCTTGCAATAAAATGAAATCTGGTTTGCGATTGTGTATGAGTGTGACCATGTGTTTTTATTTCATTTTCATATCCCGAGTATTTAAGCTAATTAAACATAAACTGTCTGCCATTTTATAAATAATTTAAAAACTAAATAAAGAGTAGGTTTGAAGTTAGTACCTTTTGTTGTCTTGTCTTCAGTTTGGGATTTTATCTCCCTCTGTGGTGTTTCTTTCGTTGTTGTCGTCCTCCTCGTGGTCTCCGTCGTCGGTGTCAGAATCTGTGTTGATGAAAAGTGGCCCTTCCGCATCGCTGTTTTCGCTCTGTTTGTCTTGTGTTTTTGAAGATTTCTTGTTTGGTTGAAAGGGGGGCGTTCCCTTCCTCCTCTTCTTTCACGTCCTTGCTGGGTGACGAGCTTCTTCTCTCTCCCCATTGTATTTTTCTGCCGTGATTGACGATTTGAAAACCGTCATCTTCGTTTTCTTGTATTGTCGTTTTTGTCGCTGTTACTGTGTCCTCGTCTGACCTCGTGGACTGTGTCTAGTAGACAATCTGTAGCTACCAGACTTGGACTGTGTCTAGTAGACAAACTGTAGCTATCAGTCGTGGGCAGTCTCCAGTAGACAGACTGTAGCTATCAGACCTGGACCGTCTAGTAGACAGACTGTAGCTATCAGACCTGGACAGTCCCTAGTAGACAGACTGTAGCTATCAGACCTGGACTGTGTCTAGTAGACAGACTGTAGCTATCAGACCTGGACAGTCTCTAGTAGATAGACTGTAGCTATCAGACCTGGACAGTCTCTAGTAGACAGACTGTAGCTATCAGACCTGGACAGTCCCTAGTAGACAGACTGTAGCTATCAGACCTGGACAGTCCCTAGTAGACAGACTGTAGCTACCATACCTAGACTGTGTCTAGTTGACAATCTGTAGCTACCAGATTTGGACTGTGTCTAGTAGACAAACTGTAGCTATCAGACCTGGACAGTCTCTAGTAGACAGACTGTAGCTATCAGACCTGGACTGTGTCTAGTAGACAGAATGTAGCCATCAGACCTGGACTGTGTCTAGTAGACAGAATGTAGCCATCAGACCTGGACTGTGTCTAGTAGACAAACTGTAGCCACCAGGCCTGGACTGTGTCTAGTAGACAAACTGTAGCCACCAGACCTAGACAGTGTCTAGTAGACAAACTGTGGCCACCAGACCTGGACTGTGTCTAGTAGACAAACTGTAGCCACCAGACTTGGATAGTGTCTAGTAGACAAACTGTAGCCACCAGACCTGGACAGTGTCTATTAGACAAACTGTAGCCACCAGACCTGGACAGTGTCTAGTAGACAAACTGTAGCTATCAGACCTGGACTGTGTCTAGTAGACAAACTGTAGCCACCAGACCTGGACAGTGTCTAGTAGACAAACTGTAGCTATCAGACCTGGACTATGTCTAGTAGACAAACTGTAGCCACCAGACCTTTACTGTGTCTAGTAGACAGACTGTAGCTACCAGGCATGGACTGTGTCTAGTAGGTAGACAAACTGTAACTATTAGACCTGGACTGTGTCTAGTAGACATACAAACTGTAGCTATTAGACCTGGACTGTGTCTAGTAGACAAACAAACTGTAGCTATTAGACCTGGAATGTGTCTCGTAGACAAACAAGACCTCAGAAAACTGGCACGTAAACATCATTTACACATGTTGTATGTTCTTTGCACGGCGATGTAATTATTCCAAGTGTATCTTCTAGACAATTGTACATGTAGTAGTTTGCCATTACTTCTGAACGAGAAGTCAACATTAAAGGCCAACTATGCGGTACGGAAGTTTATACCATTACCACAGCCCTCAGCGCACCGGCAGTTTTAGACATAGTGTTCTCTCAGGCCTTGTCGTTTTCATAAACAACATGGAGTCTCGGAGTTAGAAAAAAAACTGTGGCCGCGGTAAATGTGACATTATCATCATCATGTGCCATGCCGATAAGCATGGGCGGTCATGTTTCGCCATCTCACACGATCACTAGAGTCGTGGATCAGCTCCGTGTCCTGGTCTCGACCATGGCACACGGCAAAGCCAATGATAAACAACTTAGAAAAGAGAGCAATGGAAGGCGCCTTTGGTAGAAGAGGCAGTGGACTATCAACACAAAGGTGGACACACGATAGTAAAAACATCCTACGGATCTTCTTCTTCTTCTTTCGTTCACCTGAAATATGTCTATAAATGCAATGATGTCTCTTGTATGAATCCAACAGTCTTTTTCAGTTCACTCAGCGGTCCATAGAGTTTATCTTCCACTGTTGTCTCTCTAGGCCAGAAGGTTCGCCTGGATATGTTGTAGTTTGGGCAGTCTTGGAGTATGTGCTCTGCTGTCTGCGACGCCAAACCACGTGTGCACATTGCTGAGTCACCAGTATTGAATTTTCTATACATGTGGTTGCGTAATCTATTACTTGTACTTCTATCTATTACTTATTACGTGTACTGTTCTGAGGCGCAGAAGAATGACCTGTTCTGGTCTGTCCATAACGTGACGTGGTGGTCGCCTTGAGTAGGGTTTAGTGGCCTTCTGACTGATTTGATCATTCTTATTTTTTAGTGGTATGTAATGGGCACATCAGGTTGTTCTTCTTTTTCTCCTTCCTTAGCCAATCGATCAGCTCAGTCGTTTCCGGGGACTCCACAGTGGGATAGATATCAGACAGGGGAACTGGCGATAGATCGAGCGTCTCTCTCCACCAGGCCGTGTTTCGTATCCTTTACAGGATGTCGCTCAGTCTCATCATTTGTTGGCTATTTATGATTTCTTGGCAAGTTTCGTTTAGCAGTTTGTCATTGCTTTCTTAACGACTGGCACTCATACCATTATATGAAAACCAACGCAAGGCGGTCTGCTGCTAAATCTCCCGCTGTGATTCGAACGCGGTACGCGGGATTACGATTTGCGCGAGTAACACCTTCACCACGGAGCCGACTCAAAAAATAATCCCCGCCTCGGTTGGGATTGGAACATATTAGCACCGGACCGCCAGCCAAGCTTGCTAGCCATGCGCTACCGGGGTCCTTAAATATAAACAGCATGCGGTACCATACTGGAACATCAAACAAGAGTATAAAATAAGAGACAACACATCGGTATACACGGCAGAACTAGTTGGAATTATGAAAGGACTAGAAATAGCAACAGAGTACCCCTCTATAAAACTAAGTATACTGACGGATTCACTATCCACAGTACAAGTGCTAATCCAGAATCCTTTAACCCCCCCCCCCCCCCCAATAGCACTCATTTGATCCAAATTATGTTAACTATCCCTCTGTAGTCTTCTCTCCTGCGTAAAGTATTATTTCTGTAAGTATTTAAATAGTTTTCTTACGCTCCAGGCCACCGCATTTCACAATATATATTAACAACAAATTGTTATTATGCATTTGGCAAGAAATCATAAAACTTTACTTCCCATATTTACATCCTTGGTCTCTTACAGCATATGTAAATTATCATAACAACAGGCTAGCAATGCGTTGATTAATCACTACTTGTATGACCAATTCTGTTTAAACCGGTTGTGGACTGATAACAATAAATGTAACACAACTAAGTACACATGTAGAAAGGGATATAACTACGCAAGAGTTAAGGGACATTACTCGAAATAAAATAAATGTATAATGTAATTTAAATAAATTTAAAAGTGTTTATTGTCTGTGACATCTTCTTTACGGTAATTAGCAGCAAGTAAATTTAGCATAAATGACAGGTAACAACTTAAGGAATCTTTAATGTTTATGAAAAAAATTCTGACATTATTTTTTAATGCGTAAAAGTTAATAATGGACCTTTCTATTTCTTTGCGATATCATAGTCATTGTTTTCATCCTGTTAATGGCAAGGCATATTCTATAAGAGAAAAAATATAATTTTGACCGTCCTTGACTATGGGACGCAAATTACAAACATCTAGGAAGGTCTGTGTACCCAGGCATTGCCTTCTGGCCCAGCCCATCTCGATCTTCTTAGCTCGCTCATGGATGGAGTCGTTAAGACAACACGCCTGGGTGAAAGTCTGTGTCTCCAGGCAGGCTGTTGCCTTTGTTAATGCCATGACCTCCATGGTTACACTCGGTGCTCCTGGTGGATGAGGATTGTCATTAAACCGTATAGGAAAAGACTTACTGTGTTACGTTGACTGCTAGAATTAACTGATCGTTGTGTGAATTCTTGATGTTGTAAACTCTTCAATATTCGTGTAGATAGCTTGTATGGAAATATCACTGACGTCTCTGTGTGTCTGTTCCTTAAGATGTCAGCGCCCCGAATGACAAGTCTCGCTAGCCTTTCCGCTGAGGTTGTTACCTCTGGCCTGTACATTTCCCGTGAACCGTTGAGCTCCTTGAGTGTCACTAACTGTCTGTGATTTATTGTTAGCCCTTACTCTTCTTGTCTTGTCGTTTGTAGTGTGTGACTACTACTCTACTGACTTATGCCTGTTAACTCTCTTCTGTCCACAACAGTCCATACTATGCCATGTTTGTAATGGACGGGTGCGTGCGAAACAGTGAAGTTCAAGACCTAGAGTGCTCTTACCCCGCCCACCATGTCGACTGCATAAACAACATGACGACTCGGAATGGGAACAAATGTGACCTTGTTTGGATGAAGAATGACTTGCGCGATGAATTGTATTAAAGTGAGGAAGAGTTGCGCAATTCGTCGATCATTCTCTCTCGCCTGAGTCCATTTGAATCCAGTGGCAAGACAAGTCAACACGACTGGAGACGAATACAGGTGCAATGGGTGACCAGGGCGCTCTACGTGCCTGACCCACATGTCCCACAACGCTTTGCAGGCAAACGCCGTCTTGCCCGTTGAATCATCAATGATTTCTCCCGCACAGTCTGCCGAATCCTGTCTTCACATATTAGATAGGCATAGCTTAGTTCACCGACTGGTTTAACGCCGAATCGGTGACCCTCGCCTGGTTTAGCCAGCCTGTCACAGCTGTTGGCCATGGGGGGGGGGCGTTGTAGAATGCTGACAGCTACTAAGAGCCACAGACGTGAGCTGGATGTCAGGCTTGGACCAGTGGGGAATGGACCGTGCAAAGGGTGTGACAGCCATCCTTATCAAAGATACTACCAATGCCCAACATCCCAGACCGCCCCTTGACCATAGTAAATGTCACATCCTCATCATCATGTTCTGTGCCGATAAGCGTGAGCGGTCATGTTTCGCCATCTCACACGATCACCAGAGTGGTGGATCAGCTCCGTGTCCTTGTTTCGACCATGGCACGCTGGCAAGCCAATGTTAAACAACTTAGAAAAGAGAGTAATGGAAGGAGCGGTTCTTGGTAGAAGAGGCAGTGGAGTATCAACACGAAGATGGACACACGATAGTAAAAACACCCTAGTGGACAGGGGACCTAGCGATAGATCGAGCGTCTCTCTCCAGCAGACCGTGTTGCATATCCTTTACAAGATGTCGCTCAGTCCCAGCATTTTTTGGCTATTTATGATTTCTTGGCAAGTTTACGTTCAGTAGTTTGCCATTGCTTTCTGAACGACCGGCACTCATACCATTATATGCAAACCAAAGCAAGGCGGTCTGATGCTAATCTCCCGCTGTGTTTCGAAAGGCATATTCGGGATTATAAATTGCGCTCGTAACCCCTTCGCCACGGAGCAGCCTCAAAAAATAATCCCCACCTCGGTTGGGATTCGAAGATATTAGCACCAGACCGCCAGCCAAGCTTGCTAGCCATGCGCTACCGGGGCTTCTTTAAATATAAACAGCGCGTGGTACCATACTGGAACATAAAAAAAGCGTACAAAATAAGAGACAACACATCGGTATACACGGCAGAACTAGTAGGAATTATGAAAGGACTAGAAATAGCAACAGAGTACCCCTCTATAAAACTAAGTATACTGACGGATTCACTATCCACAGTACAAGCACTAGTCCAGAATTCTTTAACCCCCCCCCCCCCCCCCTTTCCCCCAATAACACTCATTTGATCCAAATTATGCCAACTTTCCTTTTGTAGTCCTTCCCTCCTGAGTAAAGTATTATTTCTGTAAGTTTTTAAATAGTTTTCTTACGTTCCAGGCCACCGCATTTTACAATATATATTAACAACAAATTGTTATTATGCATTTGGCAAGAAATCATAAAACTTTACTTCCCATATTTACATCCGTGGTCTCTTACAGCATATGCAAATTATCATAACAAGAGCCTAGCAATGCGTTGATTAATCACTACTTGTATGAACAATTCTGTTTAAACGGGTTGTGGACTGACCACAATGAAAGTAACACAACAAAGTTCAAAAGTAGAAAGGGATATAACAACGTCACAGTTAAGGGACATTACTCGAAATAAAGTAAATGTATTATTTAATTTAAATATATTTAACAGTTTTTATTGTCTGTGATATATTCTCTAGATTAATTAACACCGAGTAAATTCAACATAAATTTCAGATAAGAACTTAAGGAATCTTTAAGGCTTATGAAAACATTTTGACATTATCTTTTTATGCGTAAAAGTTAATAATGGACTTTTCTATTTCTTTGCAATATAATATTAAATATTTTCATCATTGTAATGGCAGGGCCTAACAATAGTCAGGTAGACATATATTTTTGACCGTCGTTGTCTATGGGACGCAAATTACAAACATCTAGGAAGGTCTATGTCCCCAGGCATTGCCTTCAGGTCCAGCCCATCTCGAGCTTCTTAGCTCGCCATGGATAGAGTCGTTGAGACAACATGCCTGGGTGAAAGTCTGTGTCTCCAGGCAGGCTGTTGCCTTTGTTAATGCCATGACCTCCATGGTTACACTCGATACTCCTGGTGGATTAGGATTGTCGTTAAACCGTCTAGGAAAAGACTTACTGTGTTACGTTGACTGCTAGAATTAACAGATCGTTGTGTGAATTCTTGATGTTGTAAACTCTTCAATATTCGCGTAGATAGCTTGTATGGAAATATCACTGACATCTCTGTGTGTCTGTTCCTTAAGATGTCCGCGTCCCGAATCACAAATCTTGCTACTCTTTTCGCTGAGGGTTTTAACTTTGGCACCTACTTTTCCCGTGAATTGTTGAGCTCTTTGGGTGTCACAAACTGTCTCTGATTTATTGTTAACTCTTACTATTTCTGTCTTGCGGGTTGTAGTGCGTGACTACTACTATACTGACTTATGTCCTGTTAACTCTTTTCTGTCAATGACAGTCCGTACTAAGCCACGTTTGTACTGGACGGGTGTGAAACTGGAAATTTAAGTATTGGCCAGTACACGTTTCTTTGCGGTACTCCGATCTTTGAATTGTGCCGTCTGCTCTACGTCTCATTAAAATATCTAGGAACGGCAACGCTTCGTAGTGTTCGTGTCCCATAAGTAGAGATGTGTTCTTATGCGGCAGGTTCATTATGGCCTGGAACGATGTTGCTTGTAGCTCGTCTGTGGTGATGATTATTATATCGTCCACATGACGACGCTAGAAGGCCATGTTTTTATTGTCTGAGGATCTCTTGTCTTCTTAATGTGCCATGGAAGTCCGCTAGAAAAGAACCAAGGGGACTCTCCATGGCCACTCCGTCATTTTGGTGGTATGACTTTATTAGCCAACCAGGTAGCGATACAGATAGTCCACGTCTTTGAATTAGGGTTGCCAGATACGTGGGCACCAAAAGGACGACATAATAAGACAAATAAAGAAGACAAGGAGGACATGTTGAATGTTTCATTTAAATCGTTCCAGATTAAACCCACAATCAATACAATTTTATTACAATAGCTGCCAATAAGTGTATCTTACTCTTAGTGAATCGATCAAGAAATAATCATGTTAAAATATAAATATAAACTCAGTGGAGACTTTTATGAACCTGCTAAAAAAAAAACATTATTTAAACGGCCGATTGTATAATTATTACCTTATAATCTTTATTAATTGCTCATAAAATTTAAAAAAAAAAAACATGAAATATAAGAAAAGCCGGTCATTTTAAAGGTTGTTAGCTTTGCTGGCGGACGGAATATTATTAGGCTAAAAAGGAGAACATGTCCTCTTTTTGTCGGACGTCTGAATACAAGGTGAGACCTGACTTGTCTCTCACAGAACCAGAAGGCAACAGTCTCTTATTTAAAATCTCTTACAGAAAGTCAAGTGTGAGATAAGCAGAAAATTTATTCCATCGTCTCGAAACCGGAAACAGAGTGCAAACTTACTGCAGGAGAAAGACGTCCAGAGTCATAACCCAAATGGGTCCCGTCCCTAGAGAGTGTTAGGAAGATAAGTGGTCGAAATATTCGGCGAATGGAGGTTCTTCTGATTATCGGAAGTCTCCTGTCGTTCTTGCTCCGAGGTAGTGATTTTATCACAATGTCATCATTATCATCTTCAAGTGCCTTGCTGGCTGGCTTGGTCGATCATGCCCCTTCACAAATTGCGACCTCCGAAGGCATAGACCAAATAACGTGTTGATTCCCTTCCGTGCCATGAGACAAGACTGTGAAGTTTTTTCTGGTGTAATCTTCTTTCTTATTCTTGTAATAATTATTCTCAGTAACAGCTTTGTGTACCATCTGTTGACTATATCATATTGCACCGCTCCTTGATTTTAAACATCCAGTGATAGTTCGTGTTTCTATTTTACCTATACATGTATTTATTTGTCGATACATGGAATGTGAGTATTTTCCCTAGTTTGTCGTAATCTCCATGCACTGTTGATTCAGCCAGACTCTTTTAGCCAAATTTGCATTTGTTGCATGTTTGCTATTTATTTATGTATTGTATTATATTCATATTTATCTTGCTTTTCCTTATTTCTTTCATCCATCATCTGTAAGAGTTTATATGTCATCTATTTCTTTCTTTTTTTGTTTTTTTGCAATTCTATGCGTAAGTTAAATGATTTCTTTTGATGTCTTTTGGATTGATGTCCTATTGTTCACCAAAATCTGTATTATCTCCGTGGCATTATAACTGTTCTTTACAGTAACATTGTACCATTGTACCTGTCTCTATTTTCCTTGTCTGTATTAAGCAATGTTAGATCTAACTTCTTTTGGGTCGTCTTTCTTTATGGTTTTAAATCGTAACTTCATCTTTCCTATAATTGGCACATGGTCACTATGTCCATCTGCTCCTGGTGAAGTTGTTGCTGCTACTAAACTGCTTCTGAATCTCTTTCTAATCAGTATGTAGTAAATTTGATTGTGAACCAGGTGTTACCTATCATTTCAAAGTATTCTGCCCATGCTGTTAATCTGTCACCTCTCTCATTCCTATCACCTAGGTCAGGGGTGGGCACACCTTTTGTGCATAGGGCCACATTGACAAATGTAAAACTATTGCGATGCAACATATATATTATGTGCACTTTGTTTACAGAAACCTTTCACAATAAGTAATTATAAATTATTTATAGGTTATTAAACAGTATAAATAACTAATTATTGCAATGTTATTTTCCTTATACACTTATACACTATAATTTACAATGTGGACAAAAACTTTTACTAATTAGTTAAAACGATTTTACAATTCTTTATTATAATAATTTTTTTTTAAAAATTATCTATCAATGGTTTTAATGTGGACACAAACCGACAACATCGTCACTACAATTGTTGATTTTTAATGAGATGTACATAACTGCTTGCAATTTTTGACAATATTCTTGAAATCTGCAGCACGTTTACTTGTTGAAATTCGCATGACATCATGCAAGGTGCAGTCCGACAATAATGACATATTCTTAGATTTGTTGATCTTCAAGCAAGAAAATGCTTGTTGGCAAATGTATGCTGATCCAAACAATGATACAAGTTTAGCTATAACGTTTTTCAAGTTGGGAAATGATTGTTCAGATAAAGATCCATAGAAATCCAGCAAACCATCTGACTTGAATCTCTTTCAGGTCATGATCTGCTTGTAAGTCATGCAGCTCCAACTGTATGTCCTCTGTGACTGTATCAGCTTTAGCACTAAAATGGAACTGAAAATATTGAACTGGGGCTCTAAGTTCTTGAAATCTTGGAATCTCCTTCCAAATTCTTCACTCAATGCATCCAATTGGGCTTTAAATTTTCAGTCAATTCACCAGAAATGGTTTCTTGTTTCAGCAAAGGGAAGTGACAGAATTTTTTATAACTTGCTTGTCTGGAGAACAGTGAAAGTTTTGCATGAAATGATTTTATAGGTACAAACAATTCATGTGTAAACACACCATTGCCCTGAAGGTTGACATTCAGTTCATTTAACTTTTCCATAATTTCAATGGCAAACATAAAGTCCAACTTCCACTTATTATTGACAATGGTAGTATTAAAGTCACATGCAATGCCCTTCATCTCTAGGAAGATCACTATTTCTTCTCTAAGGCCCCACACTCGCCTCAACACCCTACCGAGACTCAGCCATTGAACACTGTTGTGGTACTTGACATCGGAGTGTTAAGTTTCCAAATCGTCAAGTAATGCCTTGAATAGTCTGTGATTAAGTCCTCTTGATCTGAAGAGGTTAATGATACTGACAATTGGGTCAATAACATGTTTGATAATCAAAACAGTTTTACACAGACTTTCTTGATGGATCACATAGTAAAGTGGTAATAATGTGTGGTCAGGATATTCTGCTTTAAATGAAAGAGAGTGATAGAAGTGTAGAATGTTAGACGGGTCTGCATGCCCAATTCTCAACCCTTCGAAAATAAAGTTTGTTTGTTTGTTTGTTTATCACTTATCAACTTTACCAGACCTACAGTTTTTCCAGTCAAAGCACGAGCTCCGTCAGTTTGTAACACTTGCCATCTTCTTCCACATCAATCCAGCTATTTCAATACAGTTAGTAACAGCATTGAATATATCATGGCCTGTGGTTGTGTCTTTGAGTGACTCAACACTCTGTAAATCTTCAGTGAGTTTGACAGAAGTGTTTATTGCAATATAAATATCAATAATTGGGCAGTATCATGTGCATCGGTACTCTTATCTAATACAATAGAGTACAAGAAAAGTTGTTTACTGTTTACCTGCATCTTGAAGTTTATGCATCCAATTGTCACTTATCTTGTCATCACGTCTGACCACAGTTCTCCTTGATAAAGTAATGATGTTAAATTTTTTTTTTTTTTGTCCTGCCTGTCAACAACTCAATTGCGACAGGCATACAAGGATTCCCTTCTTTTGTACCACACGAAAATGACAACTCGTACGGTGTACAAAAGGATACATTTTATTTGGAGCTGATAGTACATGAGCTCCGCGAGCGGAATACCACATCGGTATTAAACATCATAGTATGTTATAAAGATGTAATGGGAAGATGATGTTGATGGTAATAACTAATGAAGCTAAGCTTAAGTCCTAACTATTGATACTGTCCTTCTTAGCAACAAAATATTCACAGAGGATATACAGTCCGTCGCCTACGCCGTCGAGTCACTGTCTGACGAATCTCCCAGTGGCGTGTTCAGCCACGAGCAATTGGCTCTTCGTGCATTAGCTGCTTTGCGTGCTTGGTGTTCCAGCACGCTGGTCACTTGGTTAGAGTAACCAGTGTTGCATGGTCACTTCTCGTGACGCGGGTTTCCCAGTCTCTTGGGTAACCCCAGCTCACTTACACCGAATAACCTCCTTGTTGACACAAGTGTGTCCAGTGAGAGAACTATTTATAGTTCTCACTCGTGCTTGTGTCCCTTCTGTCTGGTTTCCTAGATAGCTATGTTACTTTCCTCTTCTCTAACTCTATTTATACTGTTCTTAGCTCATAGCTCTTACGTAGCTCTTTGACAGGCTCTCCTTCTCTCCGTGTTGTATTACAAACTTTTAAGTTGTGGGTGTAACACGAGTCGTAATCTCAACAAAAATTGGATGTCTAATTTTGTCAAAGACTGCGTAAGTTTTCTACTTCTCTTCTGGGGATAGGACAAGATCTCTCCTTTCCCTCGTCACACTGTTGTATTAATTTACTTGGCTAATTGAGTAGCCCACCACACTAGTACAGTTGGCTATAGACTTTCATTATATTTCTGGGAATTGTGTGATCCGGAACCAATGCCATAAGACCTGGCCTCCAATTGTCCATAATTGACAACCCATACAACTTGCCTCTGTTACGAGTACAATACATGAATAATGAATGTTCATGCTCCCTTATAATATTTGCTCCAACTAGTATACATGCTTTATGTGCCACTCTTTACCTTTTTAGCTTCCGCTTGTGAAGAAATATTTAAGTGTTAAAGTAAGGTTTTCGAGATGTTATTGTGTCCCCGTGTTAGAGTAGTTATCGTTCTTTGCAGATAATGATGTATGCAAGTTTATGTGTTAGTTTTCCTGATTGGTTGCGTGTTTTCTATTAAACTAAAGTGTATTTAACTTACTAATATGTGTATGCGTTTATAATTTACGTGTATGTACTCTTTCGAGCGCCGTAAAGCGGTTTATTGTAGCCACAAACGAGTGTGTTAACCTGATTCATGACTACAGTCCCGGTTTAAGATGCTCAAAATATATTTCCTATCTCTATCACTAAAGTATAGCAACTTCACAGATAAAAAAATCTCAACAACACATTGTTTACACAGACCGACACAGACGAATTACAACAAGTCGCATTGTGCGGCGAATAAAATAAATTACCGCTAAATCTCTCACTCTCCTTATTTAATTCATTCTCTCCCTCTCATTCACACATATTTCGTTCTCTTTCATTCGACAATGGTTTTAAAATAATTAATTCAGTCATTAAAATATGGTTCAAGAAACAAGAATTGATGAACAATAAATATTTACAATAAATAGTTGGCTGAATTCAAACAGGTTTTCAAGCCAAATGACTGTGCTGTATTTCTGCACTCGTCATATCTATACAAAAATATACATGGTTGCGAGGATTGTTTCCTACCAATCCTGTGGTAATGCCTGACATATCTAATCTATTGCAAGTTGGTGTACTGTTCTAAATTAATCTAAGGGAACTAATCTAACTAAATAATCAAAATGGAGAAAAGTGGGTGAGTTACCTTAAAGTGTTATTAGTACATGGAAGGATATAAATTACAAAATGATGGGGTTAATTTGTGAGTAATGTTTTAATTAACTAAATACATAAATAAATGTGTTTAAATGGTGGTAAACTAAAGTGATGTTTCATAATTGAAAAGTATGATGTAGGTGTTAAACTAAATGAGTTTCTAAGTAAATGTAGGTGAATTTTAACTCTGAAATGTTATAAATAAAGTTATATAGGTAAATCTACATTATACATTCTATTATCACTACAAACATATAATGTTATAAGCAACTGTTATAAAAACATGTTATATACATATCGCATTTAATTTCTATTTAACTAAACTAATTAATTACATCCAGGTGTGATGTCGGAGCAGCGTCCTCTTTAGAATGTTCTCGAAAGATAGAGTTCAGCTAGACAAAGTCTGATTTACGCTCTCATCCTGGGTAACATTCATACTTCGATCCACTCACGAGTTGCATATATATGGTGGTGGCGTAGACAACTAATAACGTGTCTGTTCATTTCACTTATACTGACACAGTTAATAGTACACAAATTTAGACGACTGGCGATGGTAACGAACTACAGTGTTCATAATCACCACATAGGGCACTAGGTAATTACAGTGTCAATGTCTTTGGTGATATAAGGTCGCTCTCTTCTCGTATTTCAGGTATCTCAATGTGAGAAGGTCGGCTCAATGTGCCAGCCAGAGAGTTCATGCTTCCCTTCAAATGCTTAATAGTGAAAGCATAATTTTGCAGTATCAAGGACCACCTGTAGATCCTGTTATTGCGGTGGACTCCAGACTTCATTACAGTCAGCGGCGAATTATCGGTTTCAATGGCAAACTCCGTACCCGCTAAGAATCTATGAAGCTTCCTGATACAATAGATGACGCTTAAAGCTTCCAACTCAGAGGCTGAGTATTTTGATTCAGCATGAGTGATTTTCCGGCTTACATACATTATTGGGTGAAAAATTCCCTCATAGAACTGGCCTAAGACACCAGAGATGGAAATAGCACTTGCGTCTGTACGAAGAAAATATGTAAGATTTTGGTTAGGCAAGCGCAAAATAGGTGGAACGCTAAACATACGTTTCAATTTTGATAAGGCACCAATTAACTGTGCATCTTGTACATTGAATTTCACAGATGCTTTCAAAACATCAGAATAAACGCTGGTGATTTCAGCCAAATTGGGTATAAATTTGCTGTAGTAATTAACTAGATCAAGCAAACTTCGGAAATGTTTCTTGGTCGTTGGCATACTTAAATTGAGAATTTTTGTGACAATTCTGTCATCTGTCCTAAGTTGGCCTCTGCTGATCGTATGGCCTAGGAAATCAATTTCTTCCATTCCCAGCTCAACTTTGGTTGGCTTTACTGTAAGACCGAATAATCGCAATCTATCGAAGACATGTCGCAGTTTCTGTAAGTGTGATGTCCAGTCTGAGGTATGGATACAAATGTCATCAATATACGTCGCTGTATTCGTAACTCCATTTAAAAGGTCCCTGGTGAGTCGGACAAAAGTGGCTGGAGCATTACGAAGGCCAAAAAGAAGGAATCGCCACTCATACAGACCTAGAGGTGTTGAGAATGCTGTTAAAGGGATAGACAATGAATGCATCGGAACTTGCCAGTATCCCTTCGTAAGGTCAAGTTTAGAAAAAGATACGTGATGTTGACATATCAAAGATAAGATCTTCACATGATGGGATAGGCTCTGCATCGACCTTGGTCACGTTATTTAATCGACACAGAGGCTGATAGTCGAGTCCTTTTTCTTCACAAGGACGATAGGAAAAGAGTATTCTTACTGTGATTTTTGGATTATTCCACTCGACGCAAATTACAATTATCCATGAAAGTCTGTGTTTCCTTCCTTTGCCTTCTGGCCCAGCCCATCTCGGTCTTCTTAGCTCGCTCATGGATGGAGTCCCTGAGACAACATGCCTGGGTGTATGTCTGTATCTCCAGGCAGGTTGTTGCTCTTAATGCCTTGACGTCCATGGTTACATTCGATACTACTGGTGGATAAGGATTGTCGTTAAACCGTTTAGGAGAAGGCTATTTGTGTGACTTTGACTGTTAGGATAACTGATGGTTGTGTGAATTCTTGATGTTGTAAATTTTTCAATATACATGTAGATAGCTTGTATGACGTCTCTGTGTGTCTGTTCCTTAAGATGTCTGCGCCCCGAATGAAAAATCTCGCTACCCTTTTCGCTAAGGTTGTTACCTCTGTCCCCTACATTTCCCATGAACCGTTGAGCTTCTTGAGTGTCACTAACTCTGTCTTTGTTCTGTTGTTAACCCTTACTATTCCTGTTTTGCGGGTTGTAGTGTGTGACTACTACTCTACTGACTTATTTCCAGTTAACTCTTTTCTGTCCATGACAGTCCGTAGTAATTCACGGGTGCGAAACTGGAAATTTAAGCATTGGCCAGTCCACGTATTTTTGCTGGACTCATCTGTAAATAGTGCCGTCTGCTCTACGTCTCATTAGAACATCTAGGAACGGCAACGCTTCGTAGTGTTCGTGTCCCATTTGAGTTGAGTTGAGTTGAGTTAAGAACCGAACATCACTGCACTCAGGACATTCCCATACGTGATCCGTCCCCTCGTTCAACAGCCAGCGAAGAGTCATACTACTAATCGTTCCCACCGCTATCTGATTAAAAGTTCTCCTGGTCTTAACTCTCAGTTTTGAGATTCTTCCAGAACCCCTGCCGATCCCCTGCAATCTCATTCTTTCCACATATGGGTTCTCAATCTGTTCCTCCGCCTTCTCCACCTGGTTCCACAAGCGAACCACCACCCCCCCACCTTGTCCATAGGCAAGATACCACCAAGAGGTGCATTCCCTGCTAGCCTATCAGCCTGTTCATTCCCCCATACACCCGCATGGCCAGGGCAAAATATCCATACTATTCTCACAATCTGTGACCTCTGAAGCGACGAGAGCCATTCCACACGAAACCTTCCTTTCTCCACCTTACTAAGCATACTCTTTGAATCCGTAATGAATACAATGTGTGTTGCAGTAGTCTCCTCTAGCCACCGGATTGCCGCTGTTACTGCCTCCACCTCCATTCTCATGCTGGAGGTCGTAGTATCATATGCCAGACTCTCCTTTTTAAGACTCGTCCATTAGCCTTTGCAATAAAGCCCCAGCCACTACGCCTGTTTCTCACCACTGACCCAACGGTGTAGATGACTATGTCACCTTGATGTTTGTTGCTCTGGATCAGCTGTTGCACTTCAAACTCAGTGCGGCCCGCTGCGCATTCTCTGCGCTCACGACCCAGTGTTATTATTTCATTGTGCCAGTCCGTCATGTCTTCCGGAACTTCAACCCACTCTCTTTCACGATTGATGGTCTCTAGATCACACACCTGACTTATAGAAAGTTCTGCATGTGCCACCCAGGACCTGCCTCGTCTTAGTCTATGACCCTTGACCATATCCATTGCTGCATGCAGCGGGTGCTCCCTGTCTGCGGCAACTCTCAGGTACCATTTGACCTGAAGGACCCTATGCCTATCCGTCATTGTTGGTAGTGCCAGGATATGCCTCGTGCATATAATTGGTGTGTCCTTTGTGCATCCCAGGATTAACCGCATGGCAGCATTCTGTATGCGCTCCAACCTTTCAAGCTGGCTCTTTGATACTGTCAGCAGCCATTATCAACGACAGAAATTATTAACTGCTGAAATTTGTCCCATAGGCAGAGAGGTGTTCTTATGTGTATGGTTCATTATGGCCTGGAACGATGCTGCTTGTAGCTCGTCTGTGGTGATAATTATAATATCGTCCACATAACGACGCTTTAAGACCAAGTTTTTAATGTATGAGGATCTCTTTTCTTCTAAGTGTGCAACGAAGATGTCTGCAAGAATATGACCAAGTGGACTCCCCATGGCCACCCCGTCATTTTAACGGTATGACTTTAGTAGCCAACCTCGCAGCGATAAGGTTAGTCCACGTCCCTGTATACAAGGCGAGGTCTGACTTATCTCTCACAGAAGCAGTAGGCAACAATCTCTTATTTAAAATCAGGAAACCTTCACTGTCTCAGAAAGTCAATTGTGGGATAAGTGGGAAATCTGCCCCGACGTCTCGAAACTGGAAACAAAAGTGCAAACTTACTGCAGGAGAAAGTCGTCCAGAGGCATGACCCGAATGGGTCCCGCTCCTAGAGAGAGTTAGGAAGATAATTGGTCGAATTATTCGGCGAAGGGAGGCACTTCTGGTTATCGGAATACTTACAGCAAATGTAAATTATCATAACAGCAGGCTGGCAATGCGTTGATTATTCAGAACTTTTATGAACAATTCTGTCTAAACGGGTTGTGGACTGACAACAATGAACGGAACACAGCTAATTACAATAGCAGTAAGGGACATAACAACATATCAGTTATTCAAGGGACGTTACTCGAACTAAAATAATTGTATTATGTGATTCAAATTAATTTTAGAAATTTTGATTATCTATGATAAAGTATTTACACTAATTATAAAAGAATACATTCAGCATAAATGGCAGATAATAACTGAAAAATGTTCAATGTTTATGAAAAAGTTTTGGCTATTTTTCATATGCGTAACATTTTATAATGGACTTGTCTATTTCTTTGCAATATAACATTCGATGTTTTTATCGTTTTAATTGTACAGCCTCATCATGTTACTTTTAGAAATATATTTTTGACTGTCCTTTACTATGGGACGTAGATTACAAATATCTATGAAATCGGAGTAAGTTCGCATGATGAGGAACATTGGTAATAGCGAAGGCTATTCTGCTTGATTGTTCTAATAGTCGGAAATGTCAAAGGCAGAGGTAAAAGACCCCAATGTGGATGTGGAAGGCAAGGGGAAGTCACCACATTATATTCCCAAGACTTCATAGCAAAACACATCTCAGACGTAGTGAAGGACGTTAATGGCTGTCTTAGAACATCCTCGTCCGGTAGGGACAGTCATGAGCCACAGATGACCGTCATCCAGCTACTTATCCATCCATCCATCATGTGCCATGCCGGTACTTATAGCAAACCAATAACTAAAATAAATACATTTAGAGAAGGAACATGGAATGTTAGGAAATTAAATGAGCAAGGAAAGTTGAACAATGTTCTAAGAGAAAAGGAAAGCATGAAAATTAATATACTAGGCATAAGTGAGATATGGAAGGGATCGGGCAAAATTATAACCGACAAACACACAATAATTTATTCTGGAGGGGATACACACGAAAAAGGAGTAGGACTTTTGATTAAAAAACAACCAAGTTAATTAACGGATACTGGTGTATTTCAGATAGAGTCATTATTGTCAAAATCAACGGCAAACCAATAGATATAAATTGGATACAAATATATGCACCAACAACAAGAAGTAGTGATAAAGAAATACACCACTTTTACGATGGTTAGAAATGGCGATGACTCAAATTGGATCGCAAGAAATAAAAATAATACTGGGAGATTTTAATGCAAAATTAGGAAAGGGAAAAATTGAGGATGTAGTGGGGAATTATGGATTAGGTACAAGAAATGAAAGAAGAGAGAAACTAATAGAAGTGGCAAATATCCATCCTTCAATCATGTGCCATGTCGATAAGCGTGGGCGGTCATGTTTTGCCATCTCACTCGATCACAAGAGTCGTGAATCAGCTACGTCTTCCTGTCTCGACCATGCCACATGGCCAAGCCACCCAGGTATTTACTTCTCGGTCTTCCCCTTGGTCTCTTCCCTTCGATCTTGCCAGTTGTCACCAAGTTCTCCAAGTCATTTCTTCTCATTATATGCCCATAAAACTTTGACTGTCTACGTCAAATGACTCTAATCAGTTTATGATCTTCATTTGTTTCTTGAAGAACTTGTTCATTGGGTTTTCTGTCTGTCCATGATATTCTTTGCATTTTCCTCAGAAACCACATTTCTACAGCCATCAGATGTTTTTCATCTTGACTGCTCATTGTCCACGCTTCACATCCATACAAAAGTACAGGTTCTATGTAGCACTTCAATACTATTTTTCACGTTTCAATTGATATATGTTAATTGGTCATTATGTTTTTCATCTTGCAAAGGGCTACCTTCGCAATGGCAATTCTTGTTATAATGTCTTCAAGGCATCTCCCATCAGATGTTATGACTGTTCCGAGATAATTGTACCAATTAACTTGCTTAAGAATATGCCCATTTACCCGTATATCACACTGTTGTATTTCCTTCTTCCCAGTGACTACCATAATCTGTGTGTTCTTACTATTCAGTTCTAACTCTAGTTGTTCACTGTGGGCAATAACCACATCTAATAAATGTTGCAGGTCCTATTTATTGTCTGTAATCATGACAGTATCATCTGCATATCTAATGTTATTGATGTATCTTCCCCCAATGTTGATTCCTTCTTTATCTTCTATATTTCTGAAAATAATTTCACTGTACAAGGAAAATAAATCTGGAGACATTACACATCCCTGCCTCACACCTCTTTTAATAGGCTGATATTGACCTACATCATTATCAATTCTGATGACAGCTTGTTGTTTTCAGTATATGTTGTTTTACAAGTCTAAGGTCATTGTTATCTGTTTGTAGATATTCAAGCATTCTTATCATGTTGACATGTCTAACTTTATCGAAAGCCTTTGTGTAGTCAATAAATCAAAGATATAGATCTTTGTTTTCTTCTATAGAACGTTTATATAGAACGTTTTCTATAGAACAGTACAACTGTGGGCAAATATCAATGAATGATAATTGGAAACACCTAGTTTAAACACCTTAATATACGACTAAACACATGGAAAAGCCCTGATAAGAAAATATGCAACCAAATTGACTAATACTTATTAATACAAGATTTAGAAATGCGTTCATTAATGTAAAGACAACGCCTGGTGCTGACTGTAATAGTGATCATGTACCACTATGTGGACAAATAAAAGTAAGGTTAAAGAGGGGGAATAAAATGGTAAAGAACGCAAGACTTAATAAAGAGGTTCTGAAAGTAGATAAAGAAATTCAAGAACAATACAGAGTGACTGTGAAAACTAGATACAACGCAATGGCTAAAATACAAAGTATAGATGAACAATGGGAAATGTTAAGGAACGCCATTCATCAAACTAGCAATGCAATATTACAGGAGAGAAGCCAAAAAGCTAAGAAACAATGGATGACTGAAGAAATCTTAATGTTGATGGACAAAAGAAAAAAGGGTAAAAATTACAAACAAGAATATGCTAAAATAAATAAAGAAATAGGAGATACATGTGTGAAGGAAAAGAATGTTGGTTAAACGATCAGAGCAAACAAGTTTAATATGTGCTATAATGAAGAGGTGGAATTATTAAATAAGAGAATTATATGATGGAGAAAGGGAAGAATTAAAGGAAGAAGATAACATAGAAAGTCCACCTAAAATAAGAAAAACATGAAAAATGGAAATACAGCTGGGCAAGATGAAATCACAATAGAAGAATTAGATGTACTATATGACTTTGGAGTAGGTATATTAACCAAAATGCCCCTGACTGATAAAAAGAAGATGGCTCTCTTAAGAAACAAGGAAATAACAACGAGAAACAAACTCAGTGAGCTGAAACAAGACAGGAAGGATGAGCAAAAAGCTGCCAGGCAATACGCAAATGACTATTGGATCAAGTTACACGAGTACATTTAAAATGCTAGTGATACGGGAAACATCAGAAGCATGTATGAAGAGACAAAGAAAGCATGTATTTCAATAATCAAAAGAAGTGCACCACTGAAAACCTTAACCGGAGAAATCATCACTGATAAGAAACAGCAGATAATAGATGGGTAGAAAACTATTTGCAGCTTTACTTAAGCGAGGCCAAACTAGCGGATGATGCCATCAACACCATAGAGGCCCTACCAACTCTTGACCACCCGGATACACTTCCCTCCTTTACAGACGTTAAGTGTGCTATCAATGAACTTGCTTATGGCAAGGCTCCAGGTAAGGATTAGATTCCAATAAAGGTTATCAGGAGTGGGCAAGGCTCACTCACTCTACAGATCCACCAGATAATAGAGCTATGCTGGCGAGAAGGACAAATGTCACAGGATTTCAAAGATGTAAGCATCATAACACTGTACACAGGTATGACATCACACTGATGTTAGACAACAGGATTAAGTACTTCACGCTGGAGTTCACAGCTAGTGAACACAAGCAAGTAAGCAAGAATAACACTGTACAAGAACAAGGGGGATGGAGTGACAGTAACAGCTATAGGGTATTTCACTTCTGTGTATCGTTGATAAAGTATTTGCCTGTATAGTATCAAGTCCTGGGAGATCAAGTCTACGCCGAATCACAGTGTAGCTTTCGACGGAACCGCTCTACCATTGATATGATATTCTCATTGCGACAAATGTAAGAAAAATGCCGTGGACAGAATCAACCGCTGTTTATTGCCTTCATCGACCCCACAAAGGCATTTGATGTGGTCAGCCGTGAGGGTTATGTTCAAGGCACTAAAGAAGATTGGTTGCCCACCGACGCTTCTGTCCATTGTGCAACCGTTCCACACAGGCATGAAGGGTATAATTACGTTTGATGGTACAACTTCTGAAGAGTTTGAAATCAAGAGTAGAGTTCAGCAAGGTTGTGTACTAGCTCCCACCCTCTTGGGAATATACTTTTCATTTCTACTGAAGTATGCCTTTTGTGATCAGGATGGTGGTACAAATTCACTCACGCTCAGATGGTGGCATTTTCAATGCTCAGTGATTGAAGGCTAAGACCAAAATTGGGAGGGTACTGATCAGAGAGTTGCTTTTTGCAGATGATACTGCAATTACGATCCACTCTAAGGAAGAATTCCAACGTCTACTATCTGCATTCTCCAATGCTTGTTCTGAATTTGCAGGCTTGTCCGTTGGAATGAGATTCCCATGGGATGGGACAGCACACATTTGTATTTCCCATGAAACACATGGGACAGTAGCCATGTCATAGCAATTTGATCTACGTCAGAGCTACCCTTAATTTTAACAAAATATATTTTTACTTTTTTAAAGCCCTTTATCCTTCTTTTTTTTTTCTTTATATATTTGTATCAATTCTTTATTTCGTGGTGGGACACCTGATTAATAAATAAATGCGCGCATGCGAGCTGTTAGTCAGTCATTATTGCTCTAGATGTTGATTATTGGAACTTGGAATGTACGCACCCTACTTGACAGAGACGGCGCGTCGGGTCCAGAGAGACGTACAGCACTGATTGGGAGAGAGCTGGGCAGGTACAACATCGACATTGCAGCCTTGAGTGAGACACGACTTGCAGAAGAAGGCCAAATCTGTGAAATTGGTGCCGGCTACACATTTTTCTGGAGTGGAAGGAAAAGCGTGGAAAGACGCCAATCCGGTGTGGGATTTGCCATTAAGTCGGCCCTGGTCGGCAAATTAGCTGGATTTCCAAAGGCTATAAACGACAGGCTCATGACCATGAAGTTGCCTCTGCTGAATGGAAGGAAGCACGCAACCATTGTGAGTGTCTACGCACCAACTATGACCAACGAAGATGATGTCAAGAACAAGTTCTATGAGGACCTGCACAGTGTATTAACATCTGTTCCCAAAGGAGACAAACTTATACTCCTTGGGGATTTCAATGCAAGAGTAGGCACGGACACCACCTCTTGGAGTGGCATTATTGGAAAGCATGGAGTCGGAAATTGTAACAGCAATGGACTCCGCCTCCTTCAGACATGTGCCGAACATGATCTCCTGATTACGAACACAATTTTCCGTCTCCCCATGAGAAATAGGACATCGTGGATGCACCCTCGCTCGAAACACTGGCACCTCATTGACTATGTCATCGTCAGGAGGAGTGACAGACAAGACGTTCGAGTGACAAAATCCATGTGTGGTGCCGAATGTTGGACAGACCATCGTCTCATTGTCTCGAAAATGAACATCCAAATCAGGCCACCACGGCGTCCTCAAGGGGCGAAAATGCAAACAAAGCTAAATGTCACCCGCCTAAACAGCAAGAAAATGCAGCAGTCGTTTGAAAATATGCTGGAAGACCGCCTCAAGCCCAATGCTGAAGCTAAACAGGATACAGAAACAGAATGGAGAGCCCTAAAGGACACAATTTACAACACTGCTATGGAAATCCTGGGTCCAGCCCCCCGAAAGCATAAAGACTGGTTTGATGAAAATTCCGAAGACATCAACCAATTGCTGGCCGAGAAACATCTTCTCCTCAAGGCACATTTGAATGACCCAAAGTCAACATCAAAAAAAGATGCTTTCAAGAACATTCAGAGAGTAGTGCAGCAGAAACTTCGGCACATGCGGGACTCCTGGCTGAGCAGCAAAGCTGATGAAATTCAGGGCTTTGCTGACAGACATGATATGAAAAACTTCTACGACTCACTGAAAGCGGTCTATGGTCCTTCATCACCAGGCATAGTTCCCCTCCTCAGTGCAGACGGGGGAACATTGGTCACCGATAAGAAAGAAATCCTTCAACGCTGGGCAGAGCATTTCAGCAAAATCTTAAATGCAACTTCCTTCTTCGATGATGAAACCATCAAATGCCTTCCTCAAGTTCCCACCAATGAGACACTTGGTGACCTGCCAACCATAGTGGAAATAAACAAAGCCATCCAGCAACTCTCCAGCGGCAAGGCACCTGGTCCTGACTCCATCCCAGCAGAGATATACAAGGCAGGTGGGCCGGTCCTAACAGAGCAGCTTCACCAAGTCTTCACAAACATATGGATGAACGAGACCATGCCACAAGATTTTAAGGATGCGTCAATAGTACACCTTTACAAACGTAAAGGAAACCGCCAATCCTGTGACAACCACCGAGGCATCTCCTTGCTTTCAATTGCAGGGAAGATACTCGCCAGAATTCTTCTCAATCGCCTCACAGCCCATCTCGATCAAGGTCTTCTTCCTGAGAGTCAATGTGGCTTCAGAAAAGAACGTGGAACTGTTGACATGATTTTCGCTGCAAGGCAGCTGCAAGAGAAATGTCAGGAACAGAACTGCGAAATGTTCTCCACTTTCATTGACCTTACCAAGGCTTTTGATACAGTCAGCAGAGATGGATTGTGGAAGATTATGGCAAAATATGGCTGTCCACGAAAGTTTGTCCAAATAGTGCGGCTATTTCATGACGGCATGCAGGCAAGAGTACAGGACAATGGTGAACTGTCTGAACCCTTTCCTGTCACCAATGGAGTGAAGCAAGGATGTGTCCTGGCACCAACACTGTTCAGCCTCATGTTTTCAGCCATGCTGATGAATGCCTTCGAGAACGACGACATTGGAATAGACATCAACTACCGTATGGTTGGAAAGTTATTCAATCTCAGAAGGCTGAAAGCTAAAACCAAAATTGACAGCGGCACCGTCAGAGAGCTCCTGTTTGCTGATGATTGCGCTCTATACGCCAACTCAGAGGCGGACATGCAACATAATGTTTCAGCTTTCTCACATGCCTGTACCAAATTTGGGCTCAATATCAAAATGGAGAAGACTGTAGTTATGTACCAGCCAGCTCCAGGGAATAATCACACTGTGCCGAATATCAAAGTGAATGATCATAGACTAAGTGTTGTGGACAAATTCACCTATCTTGGCAGCACTGTGTCACAAGCTGCCACAATCGATGACGAAGTGAATGCAAGAATCTCCAAGGCCAGTGCAGCCTTTGGCAGACTGTACAAGAATGTATGGGACAGAACTGGAATAAGCCTGCAAACAAGGCTAAAAGTCTACAAAGCAGTTGTATTATCCACACTGCTATATGCTTGTGAAACCTGGACTGTTTATCAGCGACACACTAGGAAATTAAACCACTTCCACACAGTCTGCCTAAGGAAGCTACTGAAGATTAAATGGCAAGACAAGATTCCAGACACTGAAGTCCTAGAAAGAGCATCCATGCCCAGTATCCACACTCTACTGATGAAGAATCAGATTCGCTGGGCTGGTCACTTGACCCGCATGCCAGATCACAGGCTCCCTAAACGAATTTTCTACAGCGAACTGCGTTGTGGTAAACGCTCCCAAGGTGGCCAGAGGAAACGTTTTAAAGACATTCTGAAAATTTCACTGAATGCTTTTGGAATTCATCATGACACCTGGGAGGCTGCAGCCAGAGACCGAAATTCGTGGCGTGCATCATTGCGCAAAGGTGCAGTCATATGTGAGGCAACCAGGACTGCAAGAGCTGTGAAGAAAAGGCAGGACAGAAAAACCACTGCAGGAAATCCTCCTCCAGAGACGTCAAGCATTCTTTGCCCACATTGTCAAAGAACATTTAGAGCCAAAATAGGCCTTATCAGCCATCTTAGAACCCACGGCTCCACACCTTCAACCCCACTGGATGAAATGAATGGTCATCATCATTCTTGATGGACAAACAACAGATGTTGATTGGCGTCTTTGCAAATACAAAGCTAGTTTTAATCTGCTGTAATCGAAGTTGTTTTGTTGCTGAATTGCTGTAATTTTATATGGTTGAATATTCATTCATTCATTCAGTAGAATGTCCTTTGCAGAACCTCGCTCCCATAACAATCTTCCGGATAACCTCTCGATCACAAGGAAGATGTCCCGCGTCCGATACACCCATCTTGAGATCATCCGCCACATCCTGCACCTATCTTCTCTTTGGCATCCCCCTTCCTCTCTTCCCATGCATATACCCCTCCATTATTGTTCTTTCCAAACTTTCGTGACTTTTCAAGTGACCAAAATGTTTCAGTTTTCATTATTGTATCGTCTTTGATAGCCAACCTTCTTCAGTATTCAGCTCTTGAAGTATGGATGCATTTGTTCTTTTCTTTACCCAGGATATTCTTAGAACTCGTCTATAACATTTATATTCGAATGCATTTATGCGCTGTTCAGCTTGTTTAGTAAGTGTCCAGGTCTCACAGGCGTATGTTGCAATGGGAAAGATGCATGCTCTTAAAAATCTAATTATTGTAGTTCTGTCTGCCCCACTCCATAATTTATTCAGTTGTTTTAGTCTTTGAAGAGCAATTGATAGTCGTCGTTTAATTTCTTTCATTGTGTCGCCGTTGTTGGTAATCAACGACCCAAGATATTCAAAATTTTCCACCACCTCCAATTTTTCCTCATTAACATATGTTTCTTTCTCCATAGTAGTTTTATCTGTATGCATTATCTTTGTTTTTGCTATGTTAAGATATAAGTTGTGATTTTGCACTATTCAACTGGGTTGAGGCTATTAGGTTTTCTATACCATTCCATACCATACCATGTGTTGTGGATTGCATTACTGTATTATCAACGTACCGAATTTCTGGTATGCCCGATTTGCCTTCATCGACCTCACAAAGGCATTTGATTTGGTCAGTCGTGAGGGTCTGTTCAAGGCACTAAAGAAGATTGGCTGCCCACCAACTCTTCTGTCCATTGTAGAATCGTTCCACACAGGCATGAAGGGTATAATCAAGTTTGATGGTGCAACTTCTGAAGAATTTGAAATCAAGAGTGGAGTTAAGCAAGGTTGTGTACTAGCTCCCACCCTCTTTGGAATATACTTTTCACTTCTACTGAAATATGCATTTCGTGATCAGGATGGTGGTATATACATTCACTCACGCTCAGATGGCGGCCTCTACAATGCTCAGAGATTGAAGGCTAAGACCAAAATTAGGAGGGTACTGATCAGAGAGTTGCTTTTTGCAGATGATGCTGCAGTTACGACCCACTCTGAGGAAGAATTGCAATGTCTACTATCTGCATTCTCCAATGCTTGTTCTGAATTTGGTTTAACAATTAGCAAAAAGAAGACACAGATTATGTCACAAGGTGCACATGGTGTACCATCAATCTTTATTGACGACGCCGAACTAGAGATAGTAGACCATTTTACATATCTAGGATCGGTGGTAAATAGCAAATTATCCCTAGATCAGGAAATCAACATCCGGATTGGTAAGGCAGCAACAACAATGAACAGGTTAAGAAAAAGAGTCTGGGAGAACAGGAAGCTTACTGCCAAAACAAAAGTCCTTGTCTATCAAGCCTGTGTCCTTAGTACTCTTCTCTATGGCAGTGAAACCTGGACAACTTACTCACACCAAGAGAAAATTTTAAACAGCTTTCATATGCGGTGTCTGCGAAGAATTCTTGGTATTAAGTGGCAAGACAAAATCACAAATACTGAAGTATTGGAAAGATCAGGTTGTGTGACAGTTTATTCCATGCTCAGTCTTCGTAGACTTAGATGGATAGGACATCTTAGGCGGATGGATGATGGTAGAATACCAAAGGATATCTTTTTTGGTGAATTACAGATGGGTAAGAGATCTCAGGGTCGGCCTCTACTACGATACAAAGATGTGTGTAAGCGGGACATGATTGATACAGGCATTGATAATGCACATTGGGAGCAAGTCGCCGCTGAACGTGTTGCATGGAGGGCAAATATCAGAAATGGAATAAAGTCAAAGGAGAAAATTATTGCAGAAAAGTCACACACCAAGCGTTTGAGACGTAAGATGGTGCATGATGGTGGAAATGACCACGTGTTCAAATGCACCCACTGTGAACGGACATTTACAGCGCAAATTGGCCTTATCAGTCACACTCGCTACCGCCATAGTTAAAAGTTTTTATGCCTTTTTAAAGCACAAACTATCGTCTGTCAAGACGGCAAGGTGCCAATGTATGATCACCGATATTTAGGGCATCATATAGCTCCCTGTTTATATAATGTCTTAGGTTGAATATTAGGTACTATATTTATAGTCTATAAATATATAATAGTAGTCCTAATTTCAAATAATTTATGAAGGTAGTCACTTGAAGTCACCTTGTTACTGAGTGTAGGATGTGTAAGTCTACGGTACCCCAAAATGGCCAACCAAAAATATGACTTCCAGGATCTTACTAAAACTGTTGTTGCTAAGATGCTGAGTGGGAGAGAATGCCACTTGATTGATGTTCCAAAAGAACTTGTAAAGTCTTCAACAGCTGAAGTTAAAGCAGTTAAAATATCTGAAAGTATCTTAGCACCATTTGTTTGCTGTGCAAAGTGCAAAACGCTATACGGTTGTTTTAAGTTGATTAATGAAAAATGGGTTAATAAAAATGGTTATGGAGTTGCAATACAGCATAGCATGAAATGTGGTTCCGGTGGTTCTACTAACATCAACAGATTTTTTTAAGCCAAGCAGCGGGAAGTAACAAAACCACCACCAACATTGTCAAATGCTTGGCAAAAAACAGTTGTTGAACTAATTACATCACACCAAACAGTATCCATTTCGGCTGAATGTGACATTATATGTGATGCTGCTAACTTTGCTGCAAGATATGCTCAGGCTGCAAACAAAGTATATAATTACACTATATCACAGCAAACAGTGACTCGTTCTATTTTGGCACAAGGAAAATTGGCTAGCTGACCCGGCTCGGCTTCGCCCAGGCCCTGGAGGGGATCTATCTATCTATCAGTCTGTCTGTCTGCTTGTTTGTCTGTTTGTCTGTCTGGCTGACCCGGCCCGGCTTCACCCAGTCCGTGGTGGGGAGCATCTAATTTAATTCATATAAGTAGTCATATAAGCTCCCGTTCCCGACTATCTGCCTGTCTGTCTGTCTATCTGTCTGTCTGTCTGACCCGGCCCGGCTTCACCCAGTCCCTGGTGGTGAGCATCTCATTTAATTCATATAAGTAGTCATATAAGCTCCCGTTCCCGACTATATGTCTGTCTGCTTGTTTGTTTGTCTGTTTGTCTGTCTGACCCGGCCCGGCTTCACCCAGTCCCTGGTGGGGAGCATCTCATTTAATTCATATAAGTAGTCATATAAGCTCCCGCTCCCGACTATCTGTCTGTCTGTCTGTCTGTCTGAGCCGGCCCGGCTTCACCCAGTCCCTGGTGGGGAGCATCTCATTTAATTCATATACGTAGTCATATAAGCTCCCGTTCCCGACTATCTGTCTGTCTGTCTATCTGTCTGTCTGTCTAACCCCGCCCGGCTTCACCCAGTCCCTGGTGGGGAGCATCTCATTTAATTCATATACGTAGTCATATAAGCTCCCGTTCCCGACTATCTGTCTGTCTGTCTATCTGTCTGTCTGTCTGACCTGGCCCGGCTTCACCCAGTCCCTGGTGGGGAGCATCTCATTTAATTCATATACGTAGTCATGTAAGCTCCCGTTCCTGACTATCTGTCTGTCTGTCTGTCTATCTATCTGACCCGGCGTGGCTTCGCCCAGCTCCTGGCGGGGATCGTCTAATTAAATTCACACAGTAACTTAAAAGAATGTCCTTCCACACACCAACCATTATTTTTAATGAAAACTGTTTTTAATCACCTGCATGACTGTAGATATCTTCTTTAAGCATAAAAAGATGAGTTACAATGTTATGCATTATGCATTATTTTTATGAAAACTTTGAAGATGCCTTAAAGATTATATCATTATTTATTATAATTCATATGCCTGTTAATAACTATAGAGAAAGAGTTTAACAATAGTGCAAGTAAGTCCAACAATGTGACTATAAAGTATATAGAAATGTTATTAAAAGTTATGCCTCTTGAAATAATTTTTCTAGAGTGAAGTCCCCCTGCTATATAGAAATTATATAATAAAAAAATGAAATATTAAATGTTATTAAGTAAGTAGCCGATTGTACACTAAGAAACTATAACAGTCGGTTGCACAGGAATGAAAGGAAGACGTGTAGAAAATTTCATCTCAATCGGATGTACCGTTATCGAACGCATCCAATACATAGCCAACCACACATATACAGTCTGTTTTATCGATATCAAAGATATATAGATAGTTTTATAGATATCATATGAAAGCTGTAGTCTCAAAAATTGTTTCAAAATATGGCACAAGATCCAGAATGTGCAATTTCGGGAATAGTTGACTTTTGGTCTGCAAGACAAACATTTGCCATATAGGGGAATTATTGCATGTAGACTAGATCAAAATTGGGAATGGATTACTTTTCCTCCGTCTCTTATTAACATTGATAGTAATCAATCCCATACTGCTCAATTTACGCATAGGTTTATTTGCACGAGAATTTCTTGCCGAATCTACCACATTATCCAGTCCATTGTTTGTGTGTACTGATAATGCAGCAAGCATGACAGCAGTATTTGATGGACGGTGTGATATCGAAACAGAAATGCACCGATCTGGTTGTACTGAGCACAGGTTATCAACATGCATTACTGATAGCTTCAGCAGAGGCGTGATTTCTTAATTGGATCAGTTCATGGATCAACTGTCATTTATTGAAACATATTACAGCACACGTCAGGTAAAGGCATCACAACTGCCATTTTCCATACCAACAAAATCTGTAACACGTGAATGGCGATTATATTACCAACCTTTCAATATCTATTTTTTAAAAACAATACTCGCATTACTCTAATGAAGATGATGAGGAATTCTTAAACCACATTCCAAATATTGCTCAGATTAAAGGAATGCTGTACATACATGAGAAATTAAAAACATTTTTTTTTGACAAACTAGATATTGATGGTGCTACATCTCATTTAATTTTGCTGTTATACTTCCTCCTAGACTGTCAGTTGTACAAAGTTATTGTTGATATTGACGAAGAAACTTCCAGCAGCATGGTGAAGAAATATTGTCAGAACTTTCAGAAAATTATTGGAGAAAATCTTTGGCCATATTGTGGCAGTTCTCTGGCAATTACTGCAGCATTCCTTACTGGAGTTGACATTAAAGCCAAAATAGAAGAGATGGTCAAGACAGTTGTTACTAAGAATAAAGGGAATGGGGACACCAATAAATGAGCCAGTGGTTGGATTGCTTTTTCTAAGTCAGTTGTTCCAACTGTTATTTCATTCATCAAAGATTTAAATCTTTCTTCTGAATCACCTGCTTTATGTGAAGTAGTAGGAATTGTAGAACAAAAGCCGAAAAGTGATTTTGACTAATTTTTTTTATCCTCCACCAAACAAAACACTTAAGTTTGATGACCCCAGAAACAAATCCCGTGAGGATGAAGTTACCAAGTTTCAAAAATTACGGCACCCAACTTCACAATCATTAAATTATTGGGAAAATGAACATAGATTTCCACTGCTAAAAGCAGGTGCGAAAATTGTTTTGGCCATACCAGTGGCTTCAGCGGCAGTAGAGCGCTTATTTAGTGCAGCTGGATTGTTGTTGAGTAAGTTACGAAAACGGATGTTACTAGCTCTCGTTATAAACTCTGTGTATATCAGATTTGCATGTAAGATGAAAATTGTGGCAGTGATTCAGGGACTGCCTGGATTAACTGAATTTTAGAAACAATCGATCAGCAGGAGGTTGATAATGTGCTGAATGAGCAGAGTGACCCAGAAACAGAATGAGAGTGTCAGAATGACACTGAATTGTCATATTTAGATTAAACTTTGTTTTAATAAAATACTCTTGAATATTAAAATTAATAAATTCTGTTGTTTTACATGTCTCTTTGTACATGTAGGCCTATTTAGTAGACACTAACCCTAAACTTTCATAAATTTCATAATTTTATTTGAACTGTATATGAACATGTTTGCAAAAAGAGTCTGGGAGAACAGGAAGCTTACTGCCAAAACAAAAGTCCTCGTCTACCAAGCCTGTGTCCTTAGTACTCTTCTTTATGGCAGTGAAACCTGGACAACTTACTCACGCCAAGAGAAACGTTTAAACAGCTTTCATATGCGGTGTCTGCGAAGAATACTTGGTATTAAGTCGCAAGACAAAATCACAAATATCGAAGTATTGGAAAGATCAGGTTGTGTGACGGTGTATTCCATGCTCAGTCTTCGTAGACATAGATGGATAGGACACGTTAGGAGGATGGATGATGGTAGAATACCAAAGGACATCTTTTTTGGTGAATTACAGACGGGTAGGAGATCTCAGGGTCGGCCTCTACTACGATACAAAGATGTGTGTAAGCGGGACATGATTGATACAGGCATTGATAATGCACATTGGGAGCACGTCGCCGCTGAACGTGTTGCATGGAGGGCAACTATCAGAAATGGAATAAAGACAAAGGAGAAAATGATTGCAGATAAAGCACACACAGAGCGTGAGAGACGTAAGATGGTGCAAAATGGTGGAAATGACCATGTTTTCACATGCACCTACTGTGGGCAAACATTTGCAGCAAGAATTGGCCTTACCAGCTACACTCGCCACCGCCATGGATCGTAGTTATTAAGCCTTTTTGAAGCACAATGTACCAAACTATCGTCTGTCAAGACGGAAAGGTGCCAAGTAAAGTATTCCATATTTATATTAACATTGGAATCCCATGATACGGGATTGGATGGGATGGGGCAGGCATAAATTGCCATGGGATGGGATGGGATGGGATGGGACTGAAAAATGTGTCCCATGGACAAGCCTGTGAATTTGGTTTAACGATTAGTTAAAAAGAAGACACATATTATGCCACAAGCTGCATATGAAGTGGGGGGGGGGGGGCATCATACTTTATTGACGATGCCGAACTGGAGATAGTAGACCATTTTACGTATCTAGGATCAGAGGTAAATAGTAAATTATACCTAGAACAGGAAATAAACATCCGGATTGGTAAGGCAGCAACAACAATGAACATGTTAACAAAAAGAGTCTGGGAGAACGGGAAGCTCACTGCCAAAACAAACATCATTGTCTATCAAGCCCGTGTGCTTAGTACTCTTCTCTATGGCAGTGAAGCCTGGACAACTTACTCACACCAAGAGAACCGTTTAAATAGCTGTCATAGAAGAATTCTTGGTATTAAGTGGCAAGACAAAATAATAAATATTGAAGTATTGGAAAGATCAGGTTGTGTGACGGTTTATTCCATGCTCAGTCTTCGTAGTCTTAGATGGATAGGACATGTTAGGAGGATGGATGATGGTAGAATACCAAAGGACATCTTTTTTGGTTGAATTACAGATGGGTAAGAGATCTCAGAGTCGGCCTCTACTGCAATACAAAGACGTGTGTATGCGGGACATGACTGATACAGGCATTGATATTGCACATTGGGAGCACACTGAGCATGAGTGACCTAAGATGTTGCGTAATGGTGGAAATGACCATGTGTTCACACGCATCCATTGTGAACGAACATTTACCGCGCGAATTGGTCTGATCAGTCACATTCGCTACCACCATGGGTTGTAGTTATTATGCTTTGTTTGAAGCACAATGTAACAAACTATCGTCTATGAAGACGGCAAGGTGCCAATACACCCATGAATGATATTTAATTGTTTGCATATCCTTTACAGGACATCGCTGTCAACATCAGCATCTTTCAGCTGATTGTTGATTTCTTGGCAAGATTACGCTCAGTAGTTTGTCATTGCTTTCTGGGCGGCCAACTCACATACCCCGTAAGTTACCGACGCGATTCTCACTGTCGTCACGTTACTTACGAGAGTATACGAGATTACAGAGAAAAGTTGCCAACCTCTAGGCCAGAAATACGAGTACATTTATAAGTAAATACAAGTACAGTTAACAACAAGAATAAACTTTAACAAATACAAGTGATAATAATATGTTTTCCTCCTGTTTTCGAGTGCTGGTTGTACTTACATGTCGCAGTTTCTTTATTCAAATTCCAAGGGGATTCAAATAAAAACCCTAAAAATGTGATATAAATTACAATAACCATATCATTGTCTTGCAACATCTCAATATTATTGTTAAAGATATCATAAGAGTTAAGTACGTGACATCGCAGTGAAGACGAATACGGTGACTTCATAATCACAGTTTAAAGGTGGCCGCCCCACTTTTGACATGCACCAAAGAGGAGCGTCGTTCTGTTATCCATTTTTCTATCAGTGAAGGGGTACAACTAAGCAAGCTGCCATCTGGATTGATAACGATGTTAGGTCAATATCAGCCTATTAAAAGAGGTGTGAGACAGGGATGTGTAATGTCTCCTGATCTTTTTAACTGTACAGTGAAAGTATTTTCAGAAATATTGAAGATATGGAAGGAATCAACATTGGGGGACGATACATCAATAACTTTAGATATGCAGACGATACAGTCTTGATTGCAGACAATGAACAGGACCTGCAACATTTAGTAGATGCGGTTGTTACACACAGTGAACAACTAGGGTTAGAACTGAATAGTAAGAAGTCACAGATTATGGTCGTCACTGGGAAGAAGGAAATACCACAATGTTATATACGAGTAAATGTGCGTATTCTTAAGTAAGTTAATTGGTACACTTATCTCGGAACAATCATAACATCTGATGGGAGATGCCTTTAAGACATTAAAACAAGAATTGCCATTGCGAAGGTAGCCTTTTGCAAGATGAAAAACATAATGACCAATTAAAATATATCAATTGAAACGTGAAAAAGAGTGTTGAGGTGCTACATAGAACCTGTACTTTTGTATGGATGTGAAGCTTGGACAGTGAGCAGGCAAGCTGAAAAACAAGTGATGGCTGTGTAAATGTGGTTTCTGGGGAAAATGCAAAGAATACCATGGACAGACAGAAAAACCAATGAACAAGACCTTCTAGAAACAAATGAAGATCGTAAACTGATTAGAATCATTAGACGTAGACAGTCAAAGTTTTATGGGCATATAATGAGAAGAAATGACTTGGAGAACTTGGTGACGACTGGCACGATCGAAGGGAAGAGACCAAGGGGAAGACCGAGAAGTAAATACCTTGATGGCTTGGCCACGTGGCATAGTCGAGACAGGAACACGGAGCTGATCCACGACTCTGATGATCGAGTGAGTTGGCAGCACATGACCGCCCACGCTTATCGGCATGGCACATGATGGATAGATGGAAGAGGTAAAACTTATAGAAATTTATCGGCGAAGGAAGATCCAGTATGGTGATGCATGCCTGTCAGTCCAGCAAGTGTATGAGTGGAGTAGGAAGTTTCAAAACTGTTCTGTCCGATGAAGTGGTACAGCAGGTGGTGCATGAGTGGTTACACACGCGACCAAGAGAGTTTTTTATGTCTTTTTCTACAGGAATCCAAGCACTTAATCGGCGATGGAGGACTTGCATTGAACGCAGTGGTGACTACATTGACAAAGTATACATTTATTCTGTACTTTTTCAGAATATATTCACCAACACACACACACACACACACACACACACACACACACACACACACACACACGCGCGCGCGCACACACGCACGCACGCGCGCACACACAGCAAACAAACAATAAACAAAGAAACAAATAATTTTAAAGTTTTCATTTGAAGCCCCCTCGTACCTAAATGGTTACAATACCGTTGTTGTCATTAACAGCTGATTTCATTTCCGCAATCTCTTGAACGACCACTTCAGTGGGACGGGTGTCCAAACATCTGGTTCTCCTGGCGTACAGGTAGGCGACTACTAAAGATATCACAGCAAACACCAGGCACAGGCCTGCGTAGCCGACAAATTTAACCCGGAACTGTATGTTGTCGTAATGAAGACAGCGCCCCCTGGTGAGACACTTAATGTCCCAGATGAGACAGGTGCTGTCAATCACGTTGCCGAAGAAGATTGGTGCCAACAGCCAACCTGTAGAAACATTGGTGGTTGTATTTGAAATAACAATGGTAAATATATCGTTGTGATATTTAATTGCTGATAAATGCACATTCAAAACATGAATAACGAAGACAAAAAAAAAAAATAGATTGCACTCTTTATGCCTAGCGTATTTCGCTGCATCTCGTCAGGTACATATTGCAGAAACCACACAACATAAACTAAAGCAATAAGATAAATCATTCAAGCTGAAATATACAACAGACATATTCACACCGTACTTTTAAGTATCCAGCACGGTAATTTCAAAATTACTACCATGTCGTTTTGTTTGCACAATGTTGGTTTTTGTACATGAATGGGAATTGCCTCTGCCAACTTCATCATGTGACCATTTTGTGTACAACAACACACGAAACATATTCAATAAAAATTGCCCAGAAGTAGTGTTCTGCTGTGAATATAGGATATGATAAAGTCATCACGTTGTGCGGGTGTTGCGTGTGGGTGTACGAACATTCGGGGGGTACGGGGTGTCAGGCATTGGTAGCACCTTTGGTGAGGATGACTCTCATGTCCTTTTCATGACCCATCCCCCACTGGTCCAAGCCTGACACCCAGCTCGTGCCTGTGGCTCCTAGTAGCTGTCAGCATGCGACAGCGGCCACCCCCCTCCGGGGCAACAGCTGTGAGAAGCTGGCTAAACCAGGCATGGGTATCCGATTTGGTGTCAAACCAAGAGGTAAACTAGTTTATGCCTACCCAGCATGTGAAGACAGGATCCGGCAGACTGCGCGGAAGAAATCATTCCTGATTCAACGGGCAAGACGGCGTTTACCTGCAAAGCGTTGTGGAACGTAATGAGCACGGCAAGGCACGTAGAGCGCCCTGGTCATCCACTGCACCTGTATTCGTCTCCAGTCGTCTCGACTTGTCTTGCCACTGGACTCAGATGGACTCAGGCGAGAGAGTGAGGTCGACGAATTGCGCAACTCTTCCTCACTTTAATCCAAGTCATCGCGCAAGTCATTCTTCATCCAACAACAACAACAACAACAACAACAACGAACATTCTGAATTTAATTTCTGTGCCGCCTTCCTAACAACGAAGGATTTGTATTTTAATATTAAATTTGCCAATTTCATTTTGTTTTCTTTCTTTCTTTCTTTCTTTCTTTCTTTCTTTCTTTCTTTACTTTTTGTTTTGTTTTGTCTTTTTGTTTTTGTTTTTGTATTTAAAGATCTGATTTGTGTTGTTCCGGATAAACATTAGCATAATCTAAGCGTCGTTAGTTGTGTCATAGCACATTTAGTTGTATTTTATTATTTTTTAGGTGATCCCCTTCCCCCCAACCGTGATTTGTGTTTACTATAGTGCAGTTCGTTGTAATCTATGCATACTGTGTCTGTATTTACTTTTTAGTATATCTTACTTTTTCGCATTAGCCGCAAATACCTATCTGGTGTTATTTCTTATTGTTATATCCTGCTACAGCCGGTACTTCTCGCATCTAGGTATATATATATATGCCTTCTCTTTGCTCTTTTCCTATCAGTCTTACCAACTGTCACTAAGTTTTCTAGTTTATTTATGTTTGGAGAAGTCAGAACATATTTAACCGTGTGGTTAATGGCCAAAGAGATTTTCCTCCTGATGGAGCTGTTTTTGACCGGTTTCATGGGTCGGGTGTCAACCCAGCTTCATAAAATTGGGCACCAGAAACGTCTCTATGAGACAAAGGCTGGCGTCATGATACTAAACACAACAGCCACACATCTTTCCGGTTGTTTCAACCCAGGTCCAAATGTATATGCTATCTTTGCAGCTGGTGTTCCAGTTTGTTGCACATCCTTTACAGGACGTGGCAGTCAACCCCAGTGTTTTTTGTCTCTTTGCGATTTTTTGGCAAGTTTATCTTCAGCAATTTGTTATTGCTTTCACGACTGGCACTCATACCATTGTATTAAATCCCGCGCAAAGCTGTTTGTTTCCAAATCGTTAGCAGATGTGTTTCATATGGCGTATGCAGGGTTACAAATTGCATTCGTAACCCCTTGGTCACAGATGTTCTAGAGAATGTGCGATAGATTATAAGTCTTTTCAAAGACTTCGTGTACAGTTAAGACATATCAAGCATCTGCAAACAGACGTCAGGTTCTGGATGAGCTGATTTGATGAAATACGACAATGATGGTTACTTACCAAATAGTGATGACATGAACGGGACGAGCGATAGAGCCATTGATCTGTCGTCTTCAGGGACACACCTGCAACAGGGAGGCGACATCTGTTTATAGAGAACTTTGTGACAACTGGTGAGGTTACAAGAACATGTGGTAGGGAGGAATGATGAATATCCGGATGGCTTGGCCACGTGGCATGGTCGAGACAAGAACACAGAGCTGATCTACGACTCTGATGATCATTCGAAAACAGACCGCCCACACTTATCGGTAGGGTACATGATGATCATGATGAAGATGACACCCTCTCCCCCCACACACACAGAAACACATAGACACACACACACACACAAACAAACACACACACACACAAACAAACACACACACACACACACACACACACACACACTATGGAATATAAATGAACAAATTGGGAAGAACTTGGAAGCAACAGAGATGTGGTTCCTAAGACGAATGTTGCGAATTCCTTGAACTGTCATAGTAACTAACAATGATTGCATGAAAGAAGTTAACGAAACAAGAACATTATATACAACAACAAGAAAGAGACAACAGCTTTCTTTGGTCATGTGATGAGAAGGGAGGCATTGGAGAACATCGTGGCAACTGGAAAGATCAAGGGGAAGAGAGGCAGAGGCCGTCCAAAAGAAATGATGCTAGATGGACTGAGTTGGTGGCATGGAGGATCATCACAGTTGATCCAGAACACCAAATACCGAGATCTGTGGAGAGCCATGAACGCATACGGCTCCATACTTTCAACCCCCACTGGATGAAATGAATGGTCATCATCATTCTTGATGGACAAACAACAGTCCATGCCGTGTGGTGTTGGTTATCATGTCTGTCCACATCCTTCTGTCTCGTGTACTGCCAATCTTCTTACAGTCCATGGCGTGTGAGCCGGTGATCATGTCTGTCCACAGCCTTCTGTCTCGTGTACTGCCAATCTTCTTATAGTCTATGTCGTGTGGCGTTGATGATCGTGTCTGTCCACAGCCTTCTGTCTTGTGTACTGCCAATCTTCTTATAGTCTATGTCGTGTGGCGTTGATGATCGTGTCTGTCCACAGCCTTCTGTCTTGTGTACTGCCAATCTTCTTATAGTCCATGGCGTGTGGCGCCGGTGATCATGTCTGTCCACAGCCTTCTGATTCGTGTACTGCCAATCTTCTTACAGTCCATGGCGTGTGGCGCCGGTGATCATGTCTGTCCACAGCCATCTGTCTCGTGTACTGCCAATCTTCTTATAGTTATGTCGTGTGGCATTGGTGATCATGTCTGTCCACAGCCTTCTGTCTCGTGTACTGCCAATCTTCTTATAGTCCATGGCATGTGGTGTTGGTGATCATGTCTATGTCCAAGTTCCGAAGCCGGAATCTGGATATGTAACGTTATCAAATCTTGTCCCTTCCTGAAAGAGATTGGAAAACACGATAAAGCCACATCATTTCAGAACTTGAGTGGTTTTAACCATATGGTATCAACGTTCAACATAATATAATTTAACTGATTAATTGTAATCTGATTCGCCACTCATCTGTCATTCTCACTTCACTATTTGCGTACCTCCCACTTATATTTTTGCTACTGGCTGATTCTGCCCACTTTTTCCCTATAGAGATCGACTTTTCTCCCGCTCCCTAAAATGTAATTAGCCTACACTTACACTTGTCTCACTATGTCACTTCCTATCAACAGAGTCACTTTCTGTCATCTCTTAGTACAGTTTGATTGTCTTTGCCATAAGTTGTACACGTTTCCAATACTCACACTTTAACATGTAAGTAACTTTATCTGCAGTTGAAGTGGACACTTGACCGGCGATGTGGTCTTTGTCTTGCTGGCGGCCATGATTTCCTAGGGAATTTTCTGGTACCTATTTTAGTCGATCTGGGAGTTCAGTCAATGTAAACAATAAATCAGCGTCATTGACGGTTCGAACAGATGGGTCGACAGACTCACGTTCCAGATACTGCGCTACCGCGATTCTCTAATGCAGATGTACTTGGTGAAAAGACAATATCGGACTAGTTCTTAACATGGACGTACCTCATATAGACAATGTTGGACTAGATCTTAACGTGGACCTACCTACTGCAGACAATGTTGGACTAGTTTCTAACGTGGACGTACCTCATATAGACAATGTTGGACTAGTTCCTTCCGTGGATGTACCTACTGCAGACAATGTTGGACTAGATCTTAACGTGGACCTACCTACTGCAGACAATGTTGGACTAGTTCCTTCCGTGGATGTACCTACTGCAGACAATGTTGGACTAGTTCTTAACGTGGACTACCTCATATATACACAGTCGGATAGTACATAACGTGACTACATCATATATACAATGTTGGACTAGTTCCTAACGTGACTACCTCATATATACAATGTTGGACTAGTTCCTAACGTGACTACCTCATATATACAATGTTGGACTAGTTCCTAACGTGGACTACCTCATATATACACTGGCAGATAGTTCCTAACGTGACTACCTCATATATACACTGTCGGACTGGTTCCAAACGTGGACGTACCTCATATATACACTGTCGGACTGGTTCCTAACGTGGACGTACCTCATATATACACTGTCGGACTGGTTCCTAACGTGGACGTACCTCATATATACACTGTCGGACTGGTTCCTAACGTGGACGTACCTCATATATACACTGTCGGACTGGTTCCTAACGTGGACGTACCTCATATATACACTGTCGGACTGGTTCCTAACGTGGACGTACCTCATATATACACTGTCGGACTGGTTCCTAACGTGGACGTACCTCATATATACACTGTCGGACTGGTTCCTAACGTGGACGTACCTCATATATACACTGTCGGACTGGTTCCAAATGTGGACGTACCTCATATATACACTGTCGGACTGGTTCCTAACGTGGACGTACCTCATATATACACTGTCGGACTGGTTCCTAACGTGGACGTACCTCATATATACACTGTCGGACTGGTTCCTAACGTGGACGTACCTCATATATACACTGTCGGACTGGTTCCTAACGTGGACGTACCTCATATATACAATGTTGGACTAGATCTTAACGTGGACGTACCTCATATAGACAATGTCGGATTAGTTTCTAACGTAGACGTACCTCATATATACAATGTTGGACTAGTTCCTAACGTGGACGTACCTCATATAGACAATGTTGAATTAGTTTCTAACGTAGACGTATCTCATAAAGACAATGTTGGACTAGTGCCTGACGTGGACGTACCTCATATAGACAATCATCTTTGGAACGATGCACAACGTCGTGAACAGCATCCGGATAACTTGTGAGATGATATAGCCATAGAGTTGTGGACAGCCGTAGTCACAGGTCCCTCCCGTAGCTCGACCCCCTGAGATACACGTACAGTTGTTGTAGATCTGTGGGCAGAGAACGTGCCAAATTAATTCATGCCCTCAACGTAACGCATCATCATCCAATTATCCTTTTGTAATGAATTAAATATATTCGAAGAGTCGAGCAACCGCCATGGCTGTACAGTTTACTGTATAATTAGAATGTCATTTTTTGAGCTCAACTAATCCAGTGCCAAAGGATAATAAATCGCTATATATGACCTCCTATTTGGACAGAAGGATGGCATCTTGTCATAATAGAGTCATCATGCAATTTGTGTTGTTTCGTGGTATATTTCGCAATTTCAATGCTTAGTGAACGGAAATTTACATTATAATGCTTGTGCATTTGATTGTGTACCATGTTTGATTCAAACGTACTTTTTGTTTTGCACAGAATCAGTTATGTCAGGCCTTAGAGACTTAGGAGACTTAGGACTGAGCTACCGTATGACAGTAGAGGGTAGTATCTGCATTCTGTTTGCGTCAAATGGTGGGCGACGCTCACGAAACCCGACACCCCACATCGTGCCAACGGCTTCGGGCGGAGGACAACAATTGGGACGGTACCAGCTTTATCCTAGTGCGAGGAATGACAACCTAAAGACTACTTATCATGGCAGAGCAATCGAGGCCCTAAACCTTAATCTGCAAAGGGTCTAGGATCGAAGCTCCGACAGGCGGACAGTTAGAGCATTGTTTTGTTGATCCGGTAGCTTAAGAAGCTTGTCTGGTTCCAAACATATTGGTGTTACCTTTCATTTGGAGTACACTAGATAGACCGAGAGAGGGATCATGCTGCATGGACAACGCATGGTTTCTAAAATTCAGCTCGGGCTTTGTGCGATGCACATTCAATATACAAACTATCGTCTATCAAGACTGTAAGGTGCCAGTCAGTAATTTGTGAGCACCATATGTCTACCCCACCTGTGTGTTGCCTGGGATGCAAATAATATTGATACTATAAACTACCATACATGTCACAGACGTCCATTAAGGCGGCTTCGCGTGCGAATGACTACCTCATACCGTAAAATACGTGTGCTGCAAAATAAAACAGTCTGCGAGGATTGCCTGGGTTTCGTGAAGGCCTTTGCTCCATTGAGAGTTGTGTTGAGTCAAGAACCGACATTAGAGCACCCAGAACATTCTCATACGTGCTCCGTCCTCATCCGTAACAATCAGCGAAGAGTCCCAGTACTAATAGTACTAGTAGTAGTTTGATAATACGTCCACCTGGCCATGTGACCAATCCATCTGGATATTTATCTCTTCCGTTTGCCTTCCATTTGCTCTTATTTCATCAATCTTGCAGGTTGCCTATCAATTGCCCAGTTTATTTCTCATCATAACTGGCCTATTTTCTCCTTTCCGGTACAATGGCGACAGGATGAAGCGTTACTTTTCGGAGGGACGCTATTTAGTGTTTTTCATTGGATTTCGTGTGATTTCCTTTGGATTCCATGTGAATAGTGTTTCCCTGTGGATTATGTGATGTTATATTGTGTTCCTTTTATTGGAAGTTTTCAAAAGAAGCCACGGAAGGCAGGTGGTGGATGCAATTTTGAGGGCAGCCGACAGATATTTGTGGGTCATGGCCTCGAGTTACACGACGGCAGGCAGAGGAACTCGTCTTGAGTCAATGGCTGCGGTCTCCGTCCAGTAAGGTCACTGCCATAGAGGAAAGCAACGGCAAACTACCTCTTTAAAAGTGCCTAGTATATCATGATTCGCTTAAAGACCGATCATCGCAAGACAAGGACAGAGACGTTAAAATTAGCAACTTGGAACGTTAGGACGTTAAACAACGACGGAAAATTAGAGAAAATAAAACAAGAAATTGAAAGGGAAAAAATTAATATTTTAGGTATGTGCGAAACGAGATGGACAGGAACAGGCATCAAGATAGAGGAAGATTTCAAGATTATTTATTCTGGAGGTGGAGATCGTCATAGGAGAGTGGCAATTATTCTGGACCGGAAAAAATCAAAATCTATTCAAGGATATTGGGCCGTGTCGGACAGAGTTCTACTAGTTAAATTAAGTGGCAGACCTTTTAGCATAAATATTATTCAAGTATATGCCCCAACAGGAGAATCCAGTGAAGATAGTGTAGAAGAATTTTATAATGACATAGAGTCTGCCTTAAAGAACTGTAAAAATTCAGAAATAAACATCATAATAGGGGACTTCAATGCAAAAGTAGGAAATCAAGGAGATAGATACACAGTAGGAAACTATGGTTTAGGAGAGAGAAATGAAAGAGGATACAGACTCGTAGAGTGGGCAAAAGAACAGGAAATGATTGTAGGAAACACCTGGTTCAAACAACACCCTAGAAGATTATGGACATGGAGGAGTCCTGATAGCAGGATTAGAAACCAGATTGACTACATTCTGATTAGCAGAAGATTTAGAAACGCATTAACAATAGCAAAAACAGTTCCCAGTGCTGATTGTTATAGTGACCACAGATTACTCACAGGAACATTGAGGATAAAGTTGAAGAAAGTCAAGTATATAACAGGAAACACTAAATATGATTTGTGTACATTGAGTAATGACAAGGAAATACAAAACAAATTCAACATAGGAGTACAGAACAGATTTGAAATTTTGTCTGATCTAGAGATCCTATTCCAGGATGTGGATGATCAATGGGAAACGTTGAAGAATTCAATCAATGTGGCTGCAGAAACAACTATTCCAAAATTAAAGAAGGTGGGTCGAAAGAAATGGATGACTGAAGAAATTTTACACCTCATGGAAACAAGAAGACTCAACAAAAATAATTCTGTCAAATACGAAGAAATTCACAGACAAGTCAGAACATTATGTAAGGAGGCAAAAGAAGCATGGCTTGAGGAAAAGTGCTTAGAAATTGAAAGCCAACACAACAGTCAAAATTCCAAATTAGTGCACAAGCAAATTCAGGAACTTACTAATAAAAGAACAAGTACATCAACAGGGTGTCTAAAGACTGAAGATGGCAAAATCATAATAGAAAAAAACCAGATTCTACAGGTATGGACAGATTATGTGAAACACCTTTATGTTGATAACAGAGACGAACAGTATGATATTGGATTTAATAATGAAGGACCGCCAATTTTGGAGATGAAGGTTCGAAATGTTCTTAAGCATATGAAAGCTGGCAAGGCCCCCGGTGCAGATAACATCACATCAGAAATGATTAAAGCTTTAGAAGAATTTGGACTAGATCAAGTCACCAGACTGCTGAACACATTATATGATACTGGAGATATACCTCCTGAATTATGTAACTCTATATTTATTGCAATCCCAAAGAAATCAGGAACCTTGGAATGTGATCAACATAGAACAATTAGTATAATGAGTCACATCACAAAGATTTTGCTAAGAATTATCATGCAAAGAATGAGGAAGAAGATACAACCTGAAATAGGGGAAGAACAATGCGGGTTTGTAGAAGGATAGGGTACAGTAAATGCTGTGTATATGCTGCGAACAGTTATTGAACGTGCTATAGAAGTAAACAAGGATATACATCTGTGCTTTATTGACTATACAAAGGCTTTTGATAGCATTAGACATGTCAGCATGGTGGATATGCTTGCAGATCTACAAATTGATGGGAAAGACATTAGACTTATAAAAAACATATATTGGAAACAACAAGCTGCAATAAGGATTGATAATGAAGTGGGACAGTATCAGCCAATTAAGAAAGGTGTTAGGCAGGGATGTGTGATGTCTCCAGATCTTTTTTTCCCTGTACAGTGAAAATATTTTCAGAAATGTAGAGGATATAAATGGAATCAGCATTGGAGGACGAAACATCAATAACATTAGATATGCAAATGATACAGTATTAATTGCAGACAATGAGCAGGACCTGCAACAATTAGTAGATGCGGTTGTTGTACACAGTGAGCAACTGGGGTTAGAATTAAATTGTAAAAAGACTTAGGTTATGGTCGTCAGTAGGAAGGAAGACGTGTCACAATGTAATATACAAGTAAATGGAAATATTCTTCAAGAAGTGAATCAGTACAATTATCTTGGAACAGTTATAACATCTGATGGGAGATGCCTTGAAGAGATTAGAACAAGAATCGCCATGGCGAAAGTAGCCTTTAGCAAGATGAAAAACATTCTGACCAATAAAAAGATGTCAATTGAAACGAGAAAAAGAGTGTTGAGGGGATACATAGAGCCTGTTCTTTTGTATGGATTTGAAACTTGGACAATGAGCAGTCAAGCTGAAAAGCATCTGATGGCTGCAGAAATGTGGTTTCTGAGGAAAATGCAAAGAATACCATGGACAGACAGAAAAACCAATGACCAAGTACTACAGGAGACAAATGAACATCGTAAACTGATTAGAGAAATTAGACGTAGACAGTCAAAATTTTTTGACATGTTATGAAAAGAAATGGATTGGAGAACTTAGTGACAACTGGCAAGATCGAGGGGAACAGACCAAGAGGAAGACCGAGAGGAAAATACCTGGATGGCTTGGCCACATGGCATGGACGAGACAGGAACACTGAGCTGATCCACGACACTGGTGATCGAGTGAAATGGCGAGTCATGACCGCCCAGGCTTTCCGGCATGGCACATGATTGATTGATTGATTTCTCCAGTCATTTTACGGTTTTCATTTGTTTACGGTAGGACTTGTCCATTGGGTTTTCTGACCGTCCATGAATCTTTATTAAACGATAGAGAACTAATTAGCAGAAAGGCACTAGTGTTAACAAAGGCTAAAACACAGTCACTTCACAGATACACAACCACACGTACCTCCTGCTCCAGCTGAGGACACCCGGCGTGACAAGGAGAGAAGTAGGTCTTCCAATTACCCCCACAGATGGGGAAGTAACTGTTGTCCCTGCAGTTACACCCACTGTTGCAGGTGTTGTCCTCACTGATCCACGTGTGAGCAATTCAAGTATAAAATAAAGTTAAGTGTCGTCCGGGCAGATGGAAATTAACACAAAGATGGCATTTAAAACAACACACTCACACACCCACACACCCACACACATACACACACACACACAGCATATATTTGCTATAGATGTATTCCACAGAGTTGCCTTGCTATAGATGTGTTCCACATAGTTGCCTTACTATATGGATGTTCCTCACAGTTGCCTTGCTATATGGATGTTCCTCACAGTTGCCTTGCTATATGGATGTTCCTTAAAGTTGCCTTTCTATATGGATGTTCCTCGCAGTTGCGTTGCTATATGGATGTTCCTCACAGTTGCCTTGCTATATGGATGTTCCTCATTGTTGCCTTGCTATATGGATGTTCCTCACAGTTGCCTTGCTATATGGATGTTCCTCAAAGTTGCCTTACTATATGGATGTTCCTCACAGTTGCCTTGCTATATGTATGTTCCTCACAGTTGCCTTGCTATATGGATGTTCCTCACAGTTGCCTTGCTATATGGATGTTCCTCACAGTTGCCTTGCTAAAATAATGCTCCTCACAATTGCCTTGCTATATGGATGTTCCTCAAAGATGCCTTGCTATATGGATGTTCCTTAAAGTTGCCTTGCTATATGGATGTTCCTCACAGTTGCCTTGCTATATGGATGTTCATCACAGCTGCATTGCTATATGGATGTTCCTGACAGTTGCCTTGCTACATGGATGTTCCTCACAGTTACCTTGCTATATGGATGTTCCTTAAAGTTGCCTTGCTATATGGTTGTTCATCACAGTTGCCTTGCTATATGGCTGTTCATCACAGTTGCCTTGCTATATGGATGTTCCTCACAGTTGCCTTGCTATATGGATATTCCTCAAAGTTGCCTTGCTATATGGATGTTCCTTAAAGTTGCCTTGCTATATGTATGTTCCTCATAGTTGCCTTGCTATATGGATGTTCCTCACAGTTGCCTTGCTATATGTATGTTCCTCACAGTTGCCTTGCTATATGGATGTTCCTCACAGTTGCCTTGCTATATGGATGTTCCTCACAGTTGCCTTGCTGTATGGATGTTCCTCACAGTTGCCTTGCCATATGGGTGTTCCTCACAGTTGTCTTGCTATAGGGGTGTTCCTCACAGTTGTCTTGCTATAGGGGTGTTCCTCACAGTTGTATTGCTATAGGGGTGTTCCTCACAGTTGCCTTGCTATATGGATGTTCCTCACAGTTACCTTGCTATATGGATGTTCCTGACAGTTGCCTTGCTATATGGATGTTCCTCACAGTTGTCTAGATATAGTTGTGTTCCTCACGTGTTATGCTATAGGTGTGTCCCTCACAGTTGCCCAGATATAAGGCTGTTTCTCAGATGAATAGACATGGCGGTGTTTCTTACATTTGTCATGATATAAGTGTGTTCCTCACAGTTGTCTTGCTAGACGGATGTTGATCACAGTTGCCTTAATATATGAGTGTTTCTCGCAGGTGCCTTAATATATGAGTGTTTCTCACAGTTGCCCTGAGGACAAAAATAATGTCCATGGACAAAATTACACACCAACTGACACAAACTCTTTTGTACAAAACGAAGATTGATCGTTGTTTAGGTCAGACTGCTCCTTCTATATTACTGCAGAGTAGAAGTTGAAATATCCACCTGTCTCACACCACCATTCACCACTACAGCACACATCAATCAGTCAGTGAACACGATTGAGTTTTCACACATACTATCCATTTAATGATGAATTAACACGGAACCACACAACACGTAAATCCAGGAACAATAATTCTCTCAGAATATATTTTCATCACAACTTATAACTCAAATAACACTGCCTTCTCAAGGCCTACTTAATCTTATCCACCACGACAGTTGTACTTCTAGCCACTCTTCCCGGCTCGAATTCACTCGATCCACCACACACTGGATCTAAGCCTCCGCTAACTATCACGACCCTCTATAGGGCTAGGCTTCACTCACTATGTCTGCTGATAACCGGGCTCAGTCATTGATCCCCCGTCTCAGACTTCCTATCACTGAAAACCACAGCTCGGAGCTTTCTCCCCAACTCCGCTATCATTCCATTTCTCAGACCGCCGACCACACTGTCCGGTCTCAAAACTCAACTGTCCCCGTCAATGTTTTTCACTGTCTTTTTAACCCGCCCTTGCAGCCCTCTCCAAAACTACCTTCCCCGTTTCTCTTCTTATGTTTCCTTTCCGGGAAATGCCCTTTCACCCCGTGAACTTGTTTATATTGTAAGGACACTCACCTTACTGATAGTGAACCCAGGCATGTGTCACCAACCAAAGATCACAACCGTCAACGAGGAACTAAAAAGTCACAACTGTTGAATATTTTGGCTCTATGGTCAACAGCAATGGGGAATATTCAAACGACTCAGATGCAGATTAGGCCTAGCTATGGAGACAGGGCCTAGCTATGGAGACAGGGCCTAGCTATGGAGAGTAGTCCTAGCTATAGAGATAGGGAACATCCTTATATCAAGGCGGCTTTTGGGAACACCTCTGGAGGTCAGCGTGGCCGAATGGATAAACGTTCTTGCTCTTTAACTGCCGGTGTGCTGATGCCGAGGTAGCGGTTTCAATCCATACACCGGTCAGTTGTACTAACATGTTGACATCTCGTCCTTGACGTAAGGACGTAAATAACACGTAGTTCAGAAGTCAGAGTGGGTTCACCTGATGGCCGGGGACGCTAGTAATGGGGAAAGCTAATCCACACGCAAAAATCAGTCCGGTGCACTAGAAGTTGCAACACGTGTATGGACTACGCTTGAGTTCAAAGCGAGCAAACGCAATAACAAATATTAATAATAGCACAAGGTAATAAACATACTGGACACTTTTCTCCCCGTGCGGATGTAAAATGTTCGTCGGTCATGGATAAAGTCATTGGTGGATAAAAACACTGGACAATGCACTCACCCTAGGTAAAACTACTGGACAAAAATAATCAGCGTAGATAAAAACATCGGACAATGTTCTCGCCCTAGATAAAAACACCGGACAATGCATTCTCCCCAGATAAAAACACCGATTTAAAAACACCGACCTCGCAGTCATGGTTTTCCGGTCTACAACACGTGGAGGTGGGGTTGACTTGTGTAGTCTGTGGCAGGCTATTAATTTGCACTTGTCACCCCTCCTGGGAGAGGCTAGCCGATCCTAACCCTGCTGGCCCAGTCCACACCTTGGAGAGTCTTGCGTGTTAAATTACCACACGAGCTGTGCCGCTGGGTTCTTCCATGTCGGACAGGTCAAATGGTAGGGACCAGTGTTCGTTACAACACTGGATAATGCAATCATCCTAGTAAAAAACATCGGTCAATGCATTCTCCCTTGATAAATACACCGGAAAATGCACTTTCCCTAGATAAAACCATCGGAAATTGCACTCAATCAATCAATCAATCATGTGCCATGCCGGAAAGCGTGGGCGGTCATGACTCGCCATTTCACTCGATCACCAGTGTCGTGGATCAGCTCAGTGTTCCTGTCTCGTCCATGCCATGTGGCCAAGTTATCCAGGAATTTTTCTCTCGGTCTTCCTCTTGGTCTGTTCCCCTCGATCTTGCCAGTTGTCACTAAGTTCTCCAACCCATTTCTTCTCATAACATGTCCAAAAAATTTTGACTGTCTACGTCTAATTTCTCTAATCAGTTTACGATGTTCATTTGTCTCCTGTAGTACTTGGTCATTGGTTTTTCTGTCTGTCCATGTTATTCTTTGCATTTTCCTCAGAAACCACATTTCTGCAGCCATCAGATGCTTTTCAGCTTGACTGCTCATTGTCCAAGTTTCACATCCATACAAAAGAACAGGCTCTATTTATCCCCTCAACACTCTTTTTCTCGTTTCAATTGACATCTTTTTATTGGTCAGAATGTTTTTCATCTTGCTAAAGGCTACTTTCGCCATGGCGATTCTTGTTCTAATCTCTTCAAGGCATCTCCCATCAGATGTTATAACTGTTCCAAGATAATTGTACCGATTCACTTGTTGAAGAATATTTCCATTTACTTGTATATTACATTGTGGCCCTTCTTCCTTCCTACTGACGACCATAACCTGAGTCTTTTTACAATTTAATTCTAACCCCAGTTGCTCACCGTGTACAACAACCGCATCTATTAATTGTTGCAGGTCCTGCGCATTGTCTGCAATTAATACTGTATCATCTGCATATCTAATGTTATTGATGTTTCGTCCTCCAATGCTGATTTCATTTATATCCTCTACATTTCTGAAAATATTTTCACTGTACAGGGAAAAAAAGATCTGGAGACATCACACATCCCTGCCTAACACCTCTCTTAATTGGCTGATACTGTCCCACTTCATTATCAATCCTTATTGCAGCTTGTTGTTTCCAATATATGTTTTGTATAAGTGTCACCAACTGGCTGGGGTTAGATCCCAGATGGGCAACCACTCAGCCAAAATCATTTTCTTCTACTGGTGTTTAGTTCTGGATGCAGTTTAAGATTCCCTAATTCTGTCAGAAGGGACTTATTACCACCCAGGTCCCATAGAGAAAACGTGGAACAAATGTCTTTTATGCTGATTAAGACACTGTCCCTGATACTCAAGAAAACAGCCAAGAAGTGGCTCGTTGAAGATAGAATATATCTATATAGTTTTGGCTGTACTTGGTATCACCAGAAGTGAGAAAGGAGGAGTTAAGACATGCAACGTAATCTGGTTACTTATGACTGCATAGGCAAGATACCTCCCGGACATAGATTCCCACTTCTGGACAATATGTGCGAACCCCCACTAAATGATACAATAATGTGTGTACTTGATTAAGCTACACAAACATTTATAAACATTTAGAATTATACGGACAAATTGAGTTTTAAAATACAACAACTGTGTTTATTATTGCTATTGATGATCATATGATGATGATGATTATATTATGGTATACGTAACTCATCTGGCTGAAAAGCTCAGAAGCACATAGGTCATGCTTCCCCCAGTGAGACGCAGTTCACTGTCAGATTGAAGGAGTCCAAAGTGGTCCCTTCACAAGGCTAAGTCACTTCCTGATATGGGTTGTTGACTGTCCATTGCTCCTAAGAGATCTGGAATGAAACGAACGGAGATGGGTAGTATCTACGTCTACACATCTCAAAACACATATGTCTATACATTCATATAAACATACATTCAAGTCATAATATATGATGGTATGATGATATATATGATGGCATGTTACATAAACATATATCAGTTCTAAATAAATAAATATATATGTATATATTCATAAAACCATTTAGAACATCTATAGCTCAAAACATACATCATCACATACATTTATGTAATGGGGTGTTTCTCATATAAGTTCACCTCACTTACTCTTTCCCTTTCTGATTCATTCATACTGTCTTGTCGGAAGGGCTGGTCGCACAGTCCTGTCGAACATTAAATGCCTTCCCTGAATCTGTCTGGGATATTGAATGTCCTAAGTCATGTCTGTCCTCATGCAGACATCATGCAGACAAGGTGAACTGGTGCCATTCCTCAAACCAAGTGGTTTCACCATAATCTTGGTAGGCACTCAAAGTGTTGGTCCAAATAATCAATGTTAATTGGACGCTATCAAGAGACTGGTAGCTCTCAGGAATTTCTCCTAAGTAGTCAGTCTCTCCAATGTTTAACATCATACAGGATGAATCTAAATGTATCTCCTGTACATGCATAAGCCACACGCTCATGTAGCTTGGATACTGGATTTCTCCAAATTATCACATACAACAAATCAGACAACCAAGTGGTGAATGAAAGAAGAAAATAGTTCTCAGTGAAATCGTAAAGCTAGAACTGGAACATTAAGTACAAAGAAAATCCACCAGTGTAAAGTTTGGGAGAATATGTAGAAACAGGAAACTACACAAGCCTTCAGACTAGCAGACAAACTAATCAGACTAATGGTATTACCTGGGTTTAGCTAGGAAATCCTGTCATACAACGTTGTATCGAAGTAACAAAACGAGAGGGTAATCTCTCACCAGAAATTAAAATTCCGGCTTCCCTGGTACTCTATTGTGAATGCGTCTGAAGTCTTGCTGGCCACTGCTCGTAGTTTTATTCTCTCCGTTCCTGGCTAGTTTCCACGCTAGCTAATTACTATGTCCAAGTTCCTGTTAGCTCCACCTATTTTTCATGTAGGACGATTTACCCAGATGGATTAAGTGCCAAATTCTTTTCACCCCTCCTCCTTTCCTGTGGACGGTAGTTTCATGTGTCAATCAAATTGACCTATGCCCCCCACGCCTGAAACAATGAAACATGCTTTGGCGGCAATGCAGTTGCGTCATTACATTCCAATCTGCTGTTAACACCCGCCTTCCTGGGTTGCTGGCAAAAATGTGTCAGCTATGTGTTCCTACTTTGCCGCGTATTGCAGTGAGGTGTTAAGCATCTGGTCCTAATTGCTCCTTTGTGGGGGCAATTACAGACGTTGTCCCGGCTCCACAAAGTCTGGACTTTTACCGCATGTGTTATTTCAGATGGGTCTGGCTGACCCTCTTATCTCCCATTCTGCCGTGGCTGGTTTACACGTTAGGTCATGTTAACCGTAAGGTGTTAGGTGTTAGTCCCTATTCCAACCGCAGGATTCTAAACTAACACGTCAATCTCAACTGACTGGCTCCGCGATGTATCAACGTCGTCACCAGCCCAGATTTCACACTTGCCGTCTTTCTCTTCCCTGGTACTGAAAACAGTGAGTTTTCAACCTTTGATAGCACCCGCCGACTGGTGCCGTGGTGTCTGGGTTTTACGTTTGATCTGTACATCAAAGCTTTCTCAGACCTAGCATTACAGAAATGATGGGGCTTGCGTTGTCAAAATGTATTTTTCTCTTGTTTTCAATCCTCTTGCATTTCTATCATTTTCTGGTGGACGTTTATGCTTTTAGAGAATGATAGAAAAATATTGTGGCTCTTTAATTCCTTTCAAACTTGTGTAATTCTGATGCTGACGGGGCCGTCCCGTCACATAGCTCCCCGATTTAAGTAGGTTCAGCAATGAAGCCTATAACAGAGCCTCGGCAGCATTCAAGAATGTATCTAAGTGCTCTCCATTCCAGAATTGCCTCCAAGTCTGGGTCCCAATATTCTTTGTGGCAGTGGGTTGACCTCTAAGTCCAAAGAGACATCCCATGTCCATCATCCCAGGATAATTCTTGCAGATCTTTGCTCCTGGTATTGTGTCGGATTTCCGTGCAATTGCTCGGTAATGTCCTGTCCTCTGGAGGTTTTACTTTTTCCCAGCCGGGAAATTGCAAAATGTATAACAAGATTCTCCTGCGCCGCAGAGAGACTGTTATTGTCCACTCAATTTCTGGCCCTTGTCCTATAAGCAGAGGAAGTGCCATCAGTGTTTTCTTAAAAGAATTGGTCGCAGTAATGTTGCTCCATTTTCTTTTCCTCCATCGGCCAAAGATCATAATAAAATCCTTCAATCTCCTTTTGGCAGGAAATTTGCTAAACATCATAATGTTATGATGTGCATTCAACTCGTACTTGCCTCTTTCTTGGTAGGGCGTCCGTTTACTCCCTCCTGATTTAAGAGTTTTCTTCCCTCGATAATTCTTTATCCAGGTGAGTTCCTCTTCAACAGAGTTCCATTTTGAATCTGTGTTTGAAAGTATAAGGCTAGTAGAAGTTGTCCAGCTTTGAGAAATCATGTTGTTCCCCAAGAACTGTGAATTTGTATCACTCCTTGTAGAAGTATACATAAACAGCTGTTCTACACATCCAACATTGGTTGAAGTGAAAGGTAAACAAGGTCCTGAGTGTTGAGTATACCAACCGCTCCTGGCTTGTTCCGCTGCAGAGTCAATCAACTGTGATCCCCTGTTAGCTTCAGCTGTGTTGATGATAGGTATTACCTTCATCCTGTCCAAAGAAGTATTTTCTTCTTCGTTGGTAGCAGACATGTTTATCGTCCCTGAATCAGAGTCTGTAGTATAATCTACATGAATGCTTTGTATATCTTGAATTTCCTTTGTGAAAGACTCCAAGATACTGACATCGTAAGAATACTCCTCCGTGTCTTGTTTTTCCTCCATGGCCGGGCTCTCTTGTGCCAAGTCCAATTGAGGTATTCTCTCCCTGGTCTGGTTTTCTTGTGCCAAATCCAATAGAAGTGAATGTTGTGGGGTGTCATTTTCAATGCCATTTCCCACCTGAGATAAGTAATTCAAACTGATAATTATTTCATCTTGTGTGGCCACACTGTGAGAAACAATGGAATCCTGTTTTACATCCATTCCAGTCTCAGCTGAATTCATTTCCACTCCTAGTTTCTCTGAACTGAAGGGAATAAAAGAGTCGGGTAAGGTCTCGCCTTCGATCTCTTTAATAGTTTTCCTCAGGTCCTCCTCCTCCTGGATTTTTCTCCTTTGGGAAGTCTTAGGAAGCTCCTGAGATTGCTGGGTTGCCAAGCCAGCTAATCCGCTTTTATTGCAGTGTAAACATTTTTCATGTTTGTGACTGTTTACTGTACGCTTGGTACATTTCCTCCGATTCCATTTCTTTTTCGGAATTGAAGTGGAAAGCATCTGCCTTTCTGTGCCTAAGTTTTTGTTTTTCTGAGCCATGGGGATTTGCAAAGGAATGCATGCCTCTTCTTTGTGACGGTCAGCTTCCCTGCTTTCTATCAGAGTTTCGGCTTGAGTGATTGGCTTTTCCTCAATCGAGCTGGTAGATTCCTCCATGTTTAGTGTTTCAATTTGCTTCTTCTTAATCTCATCTTCTTCAGCTTTGTGACGCATCTCTGCTTCTAATTCTGCAAGTCTTTTCATCATCTGTTCATCTTCTTTGTCCCACCAATCCATTTCATCTCTAATAAATAGTTCTAGCTTCTCTCCTACTAAGCCGAGCCTTATGCCCCATCCTCTAGCGGACTCTAATAAATCTGTGCGTGCATCCATGATCTCTTCTCAGCTTAAACTCAGGTAAGTAATTATATTATTACCCTACAGAGAGCTAGTCAGATTTATGCTAGAGCAGGATAGTGACAAGAGGAACAGACACTGCTATGAGAATGATAGTAGTGAATTAGAGTGAGAAAGTTGATGCAAAGCAGTCCGTCATACACTGAATTAACTAAGAATTATCAAATTATTCATGATTAAATCAAATGATAACGCATGTAATCAAAAAATCATCAAGTAAATCATCAATAAACTAATTAATATCACTAATTAATGTGATTATTAATTCTACAGTGGTGAATGATGTAAATTAACTCATATGATATTATCCATTATTAACTTTTTAACAAGTTATTTAAATTCTACGAACTTCCCTAGAGACATATTCCTAAGTTAATTCTTAGCAAATGTAATGAGTGAAGAATGAAAGAATGGTTTATGAAAATCAATAGTCTAGAATTTATTCTCTGATTCTATCATGGACGAGAAGACCTAATGTCAAAATCTTGCTTACGATCGAGCAAGCTATTACATTAGAAATAAATTATAACTAACTAATGCTGCTAAGAATGTAAGTGAGAATGACCTAGGTTCTATCCATGGGCAAGACCAGAATAATACCAGACTAACAGATTTGAAATAGGTTTGTTCCTTGCGAGCGAACCAAAGTGTTCTAGGGTTTACTCCCGGATTCTATAGCGGACGAGCAGACCAATATGTCACCAACTGGCTGGGGTTAGATCCCAGATGGGCAACCACTCAGCCAAAATCATTTTCTTCTACTGGTGTTTAGTTCTGGATGCAGTTTAAGATTCCCTAATTCTGTCAGAAGGGACTTATTACCACCCAGGTCCCAGAGAGAAAACGTGGAACAAATGTCTTTTATGCTGATTAAGACACTGTCCCTGATACTCAAGAAAACAGCCAAGAAGTGGCTCGTTGAAGATAGAATATATCTATATAGTTTTGGCTGTACTTGGTATCACCAGAAGTGAGAAAGGAGGAGTTAAGACATGCAACGTAATCTGGTTACTTATGACTGCATAGGCAAGATACCTCCCGGACATAGATTCCCACTTCTGGACAATATGTGCGAACCCCCACTAAATGATACAATAATGTGTGTACTTGATTAAGCTACACAAACATTTATAAACATTTAGAATTATACGGACAAATTGAGTTTTAAAATACAACAACTGTGTTTATTATTGCTATTGATGATCATATGATGATGATGATTATATTATGGTATACGTAACTCATCTGGCTGAAAAGCTCAGAAGCACATAGGTCATGCTTCCCCCAGTGAGACGCAGTTCACTGTCAGATTGAAGGAGTCCAAAGTGGTCCCTTCACAAGGCTAAGTCACTTCCTGATATGGGTTGTTGACTGTCCATTGCTCCTAAGAGATCTGGAATGAAACGAACGGAGATGGGTAGTATCTACGTCTACACATCTCAAAACACATATGTCTATACATTCATATAAACATACATTCAAGTCATAATATATGATGGTATGATGATATATATGATGGCATGTTACATAAACATATATCAGTTCTAAATAAATAAATATATATGTATATATTCATAAAACCATTTAGAACATCTATAGCTCAAAACATACATCATCACATACATTTATGTAATGGGGTGTTTCTCATATAAGTTCACCTCACTTACTCTTTCCCTTTCTGATTCATTCATACTGTCTTGTCGGAAGGGCTGGTCGCACAGTCCTGTCGAACATTAAATGCCTTCCCTGAATCTGTCTGGGATATTGAATGTCCTAAGTCATGTCTGTCCTCATGCAGACATCATGCAGACAAGGTGAACTGGTGCCATTCCTCAAACCAAGTGGTTTCACCATAATCTTGGTAGGCACTCAAAGTGTTGGTCCAAATAATCAATGTTAATTGGACGCTATCAAGAGACTGGTAGCTCTCAGGAATTTCTCCTAAGTAGTCAGTCTCTCCAATGTTTAACATCATACAGGATGAATCTAAATGTATCTCCTGTACATGCATAAGCCACACGCTCATGTAGCTTGGATACTGGATTTCTCCAAATTATCACATACAACAAATCAGACAACCAAGTGGTGAATGAAAGAAGAAAATAGTTCTCAGTGAAATCGTAAAGCTAGAACTGGAACATTAAGTACAAAGAAAATCCACCAGTGTAAAGTTTGGGAGAATATGTAGAAACAGGAAACTACACAAGCCTTCAGACTAGCAGACAAACTAATCAGACTAATGGTATTACCTGGGTTTAGCTAGGAAATCCTGTCATACAACGTTGTATCGAAGTAACAAAACGAGAGGGTAATCTCTCACCAGAAATTAAAATTCCGGCTTCCCTGGTACTCTATTGTGAATGCGTCTGAAGTCTTGCTGGCCACTGCTCGTAGTTTTATTCTCTCCGTTCCTGGCTAGTTTCCACGCTAGCTAATTACTATGTCCAAGTTCCTGTTAGCTCCACCTATTTTTCATGTAGGACGATTTACCCAGATGGATTAAGTGCCAAATTCTTTTCACCCCTCCTCCTTTCCTGTGGACGGTAGTTTCATGTGTCAATCAAATTGACCTATGCCCCCCACGCCTGAAACAATGAAACATGCTTTGGCGGCAATGCAGTTGCGTCATTACATTCCAATCTGCTGTTAACACCCGCCTTCCTGGGTTGCTGGCAAAAATGTGTCAGCTATGTGTTCCTACTTTGCCGCGTATTGCAGTGAGGTGTTAAGCATCTGGTCCTAATTGCTCCTTTGTGGGGGCAATTACAGACGTTGTCCCGGCTCCACAAAGTCTGGACTTTTACCGCATGTGTTATTTCAGATGGGTCTGGCTGACCCTCTTATCTCCCATTCTGCCGTGGCTGGTTTACACGTTAGGTCATGTTAACCGTAAGGTGTTAGGTGTTAGTCCCTATTCCAACCGCAGGATTCTAAACTAACACGTCAATCTCAACTGACTGGCTCCGCGATGTATCAACGTCGTCACCAGCCCAGATTTCACACTTGCCGTCTTTCTCTTCCCTGGTACTGAAAACAGTGAGTTTTCAACCTTTGATAGCACCCGCCGACTGGTGCCGTGGTGTCTGGGTTTTACGTTTGATCTGTACATCAAAGCTTTCTCAGACCTAGCATTACAGAAATGATGGGGCTTGCGTTGTCAAAATGTATTTTTCTCTTGTTTTCAATCCTCTTGCATTTCTATCATTTTCTGGTGGACGTTTATGCTTTTAGAGAATGATAGAAAAATATTGTGGCTCTTTAATTCCTTTCAAACTTGTGTAATTCTGATGCTGACGGGGCCGTCCCGTCACAATAAGTCTAATGTCTTTCCCATCAATTTGTAGACCTGCAAGCATATCCACCATGCTGACATGTCTAACGCTATCAAAAGCCTTTGTATAGTCAATAAAGCAAAGATGTATATCCTTGTTTACTTCTATAGCACGTTCAATAACTGCTCGCAGCATATACACAGCATTTACTGTACCCTTTCCTTCTACAAACCCGCATTGTTCTTCCCCTATTTCAGGTTGTATCTTCTTCCTCATTCTTTGCATGATAATTCTTAGCAAAATCTTTGTGATGTAACTCATTATACTAATTGTTCTATGTTGATCACATTCCAAGGTTCCTGATTTCTTTGGGATTGCAATAAATATAGAGTTACATAATTCAGGAGGTATATCTCCAGTATCATATAATGTGTTCAGCAGTCTGGTGACTTGATCTAGTCCAAATTCTTCTAAAGCTTTAATCATTTCTGATGTGATGTTATCTGCACCGGGGGCCTTGCCAGCTTTCATATGCTTAAGAACATTTCGAACCTCCACTCCAAAATTGGCGGTCGTTCATTATTAAATCTAATATCATACTGTTCGTCTCTGTTATCATCATAAAGGTGTTTCACATAATCTGTCCATACCTGTAGAAACTGGTCTTTTTCTATTATGATTTTGCCATCTTCAGTTTTTAGACACCCTGTTGATGTACTTGATCTTTTATTAGTAAGTTCCTGAATTCTTTTGTGCACTAATTTGGTATTTTGATTGTTGTGTTGGCTTTCAATTTCTAAGCACTTTTCCTTAAGCCATGCTTCTTTTGCCTCCTTACATAATGTTCTGACTTGTCTGTGAATTTCTTCACATTTGACAGAATTATTTTTGTTAAGTCTTCTTGTTTCCATGAGGTGTAAAGTTTCTTCAGTCATCCATTTCTTACGACCCACCTTCTTTAATTTTGGAATAGTTGTTTCTGCAGCCACCTTGATTGAATTCTTCGTTTCCCATTGATCATCCACATCCTGGAATAGGATCTCTAGATCAGACAAAAATTCAAATCTGTTCTGTACTTCTATGTTGAATTTGTTTTGTATTTCCTTGTCATTACTCAGTGTACACAAATCATATTTAGTGTTTCCTGTTATATACTTGACTTTCTTCAACTTTATCCTCAATGTTCCTGTGAGTAATCTGTGGTAACTATAACAATCAGCACTGGGAACTGTTTTTGCTATTGTTAATGCGTTTCTAAATCTTCTGCTAATCAGAATGTAGTCAATCTGGTTTCTAATCCTGCTATCAGGACTCCCCCATGTCCATAATCTTCTAGGGTGTTGTTTGAACCAGGTGTTTCCTACAATCATTTCCTGTTCTTTCGCCCACTCCACGAGTCTGTATCCTCTTTCATTTCTCTCTCCTAAACCATAGTTTCCTACTGAAGTCCCCTATTATGATGTTTATTTCTGAATTTTTACATTTCTTTAAGGCAGACTCTATGTCATTATAACATTCTTCTACACTATCTTCACTGGATTCTCCTGTTGGGGCATATACTTGAATAATATTTATGCTAAAAGGTCTGCCACTTAATTTAACTAGTAGAACTCTGTCCGACACGGCCCAATATCCTTGAATAGATTTTGATGTTTTTCGGTCCAGAATAATTGCCACTCCCCTATGACGATCTTCACCTCCAGAATAAATAATCTTGAAATCTTCCTCTATCTTGATGCCTGCTCCTGTCCATCTCGTTTCGCACATACCTAAAATATTAATTTTTTCCCTTTCAATTTCTTATTTTATGTTCTCTAATTTTCCGTCGTTGTTTAACGTCATAACGTTCCAAGTTGCTAATTTTAACGTCTCTGTCCATGTCTTGCGATGATCGGTCTTTAAGCGAATCATGATATACTAGGCACTTTTAAAGAGGTAGTTTACCGTTGCTTTCCTCTATGGCAGTGACCTTACTGGTCGGAGACCGCAGCCATTGACTCAAGACGAGTTCCTCTGCCTTCCGTCGTGTAACTCGAGGCCATGACCCACAAATATCTGTCGGCTGCCCTCAAAATTACATCCACCACCTGCCTTCCGTGGCTTCTTTTGAAAACTTCCAATAAAAGGAACACTATATAACATCACATAATCCACAGGGAAACACTATTCACAGGGAATCCAAAGGAAATCACACGAAATCCAATGAAAAACACTAAATAGCGTCCCTCCGAAAAGTAACGCTTCATCTTGTCATCTTGCACTCACCCTAGATAAAAACACCGGACAATGCATTCTCCCTAGATAAAACACCGTACAATGCATTCTCCCTAGATAAAAACACTGGACAATGCATTCTCCCTAGATAAAACACCGTACAATGCATTTTCCCTACATAAAAACACCGTACAATGCATTCTCCCTAGATAAAAACACCGGACAATGCAATCACCCTAGATAACAACACAGGACGACGTACTCACCCTGGTAAGTTATAAACTGTTGGTTGGTCACAGTGAAAGACTAGCGTCAGCAGTTGAAACACGGTAGCCATGAAAGTGGTAACGATGGTAAACTTCAGGCTGGCCATGGCAGTCATCTTGTAGCGTTTGGTCAAAAACCCGCCGACGGGTGCTCCTATAACCGACGAGGTCAAGTACAAGCCGGCTGAAAGTAAACAAGAATGTCGGTGCATTTGTCGCCTGCCTCCGGTACGCCAAACAAACAGTTGCATCACATGAATGTTGGTGCATTTGTCGCCTGCTTCCGGTACGCCGCACCAACAGAGTTACATCCCCTCCAGTGGGGGGGGGGGGGCAGCGTGGATAAGAGCGCTTGTTCTTAAACATCAGGTGCTCTTATTCTGTGGTAGTGGGTTCAATATCTACACCGTTGGACTAAAATGTTGACTTCTCGTCCTTGACTTGGGGACGTAAATTACAAGTACCTCTAAAGTCTGAGCCTGTTTGCGGGAACGTTGGTAATAGGGAAAGCTAATCCACTCACAAACATCAATCCAGTGCACTGGAAGTAGTAGAAAATGTATGGACAATGCCTGAGTCCAAAGAGACTGAACAAACAAATTTAAAAAAAACCATCGAGTTGTATTCATTAACGATGTGAAAGAAGTAGGAATAGTCTAGTTACAGAGATGATACAATCTGATGTGAATCACATGTGAAGACCCATTCTGCCGTGTCTCCTCTACCTTTTCACCGCGGAGAATCTCATCTCATCTCATCTCATCTCATCGCATCTAATCTCATCTCATCTCATCTCATCTCATCATGTTCCTCTTGTACCTTGCAGTGTCGAGGTGAAGTATAAACAGCGGGAGAGTGCCCGCTCATGGGCCTAGGTCAGTCCGTTTATACTTCTTAGTTCTTCTACCAGCAGTATGAAGATCCCCTGCCTGCTTGCTAGGCCACTCGCAGGTTTAGGACACAAATCTGACCATAGGGAGTCCGACCCCCATGGCGAGCCATAGCCCCGTTAGCCCATGACCTCGCGGTCATGGTTTCCCGGTCTACACCACGTGGAGGTGGGGTTGACTTGTGTAGACTGCGGGTCATCGGCAGGCTACTAATTTTCACTTGTCACCCCTCCTGGGAGAGGCTAGCCGATCCTAACCCTTCTGGCCCAATCCACACCTTGGAGAGTCTTGCGTGTTAAATTACCACACGAGCTGTGCCGCTGGGTTCTTTCATGTCGGACAGGTCAAATGGTAGGGACCAGACGAAGCGATACACCGACCTGCTGTCTTGTGGGTGGACTAGGGGTAGTCATTAGATACTGATTGTTCTTTGTACGTAGACTCACACCCTAGTCTGTGTGTGTTTGTGTTATGCGTGAGAAAACTAGGACTGGATGCATGGTTCAGAATATCGAGGAAAAGTCAGATCCGTGTAGGGTGACCGACACCTTGGACCGGAAGTGCAGGGATTGGCCACCAGCTGCGCTGGGTGGAAGGTGCAACAATCAATTCACGGCGATTCGCACCTAGGTGATGTTGTCATTTAAATAGATGGCTGTATGCTAAGAGGCATTGACAATTCATGGGGTTCCTAGCAAAGGTTAACGGATAGTGTTTAGTGCAGGAGAGTATGGCGTATAATACTACGACATATAGTATGAGAATGGATGCAACAACTTGACAGAGTTCAGAGAATCAAGCTGTGAGAAAAGACTGACGCCTGATAGGACATGCATTGGATGAACATGATAATAGTATAACTAGTTCTCTTTCTGGAACCCGCGAGGCAAGTGAAAAAGAAGGAGATCTGAGAATACGGAGAAGATGATAACAGACAGAGGTGAAAGAAATAGGTAGGGCACTGCTGTAAGATACAGCACTGGATAAGAGGGCTTTCAGTGAGATAGTAGAGGACATATGTTGACGAATGCCTTCGAGAACAACGACATTGGAATAGACATCAACTACCGTATGGATGGAAAGTTATTCAATCTCAGAAGGCTGAAAGCTAAAACCAAAATTAATAGCGACACCGTCAGAGAGCTCCTGTTTGCAGATGATTGCGCTCTATACGCCAACTCAGAGGCGGACACGCAACATAATGTTTCAGCTTTCTCACATGCCTGTGCCAACTTTGGGCTCAATATCAACTTGGAGAAGACTGTAGTTATGTACCAGCCAGCTCCAGGGAATAATCACACTGTGCCGAATATCAAAGTGAATGATCATAGTCTAAGTGTTGTGGACAAATTCACCTATCTTGGCAGCACCGTGTCACAAGCTGCCACAATTGATGACGAAGTGAATGCAAGCATCTCCAAGGCCAGCGCCGCCTTTGGCAGACTGTACAAGAATGTATGGGACAGAAATGGAATAAGCCTGCAAACAAAGCTAAAAGTCTACAAAGCAGTTGTATTATCCACACTGCTATATGTTTGTGAAACCTGGACTGTTAATCAGCGACACGCTAGGAAATTAAACAATTTCCACACAGTCAGCCTAAGGAAGCTACTGAAGATTAAATGGCAAGACAAGATCTCAGACACTGAAGTCCTAGAAAGAGCGTCCATGCCAAGTATCCACACACTACTATTGGAAAATCAGGTTCGATGGGCTGGTTACTTAACTCGCATGCCAGGCTCCCTAAACGAATTTTTTACGGCGAACTGCATTGTGGTAAACGCTCCCAAGGCGGCCAGAGGTAACGCTTTAATGACACTCTTAAAATATAATTGAAAGCTTTTGAAATTCATCAAGACACATAGGAGACTGCTGACAAAGACCGAAATTCGTGGTGTACATCATTGCACAAAAGTGCAGTCACTCGTGAAGCGACCAGGACTGCAAGAGCTGTAAAGAATAGGCTGGACAGAAACACCACTGCATGAGATCCTAATACTTGAACGTCAAGCATTCTTTGCCGACATTGTCAATAAACATTTCTAGCCAAAATAGGCCTTTTCAGACATCTTAGATTTCACGGCTCCATACTTTCAACCCGACTGGATGAAATGAATGGTCATCATCATTTTCATGGACAAACAACAGAGGACATATGCTCCAGAGGGAGATGAAGGAAGAAGAAGAAGAAGAAGAAGAAGAAGAAGCAGCAGCAGCAGCAGCAGCAGCCAGCAGCAGCAGCAGCAGCAGCAACAGCAGCAGCAGCAGCAGCAGCAGCAGAAGAAGAAGAAGAAGAAGAAGAAGAAGAAGAAGAAGAAGAAGAAGAAGAAGAAGAAGAAGAAGAAGAAGAAGAAGAAGAAGAAGAAGAAGAAGAAGGAGAAGAAGAAGAAGAAGAAGAAGAAGAAGAAGAAGAAGAAGAAGAAGAAGAAGAAGAAGAAGAAGAAGAAGAAGAAGAAGAAGAAGAAGAAGAAGAAGAAGAAGAAGAAGAAGGAACACATATCATTAGATTTTGACTACTCTAAGAACTAAAAAGGTTAAATTCTAAAAGCTCACCTGTGACGTAGTTGGCCGAGTGAACGCGCAGGTTAAATACCCGCTCCAGGTACTTGGCATAAAAAGAACTACTTCCGGCAGCCATGAATATGTGGAAACAAGTGGCGATAACCAGGCACACGTAAACAGGGTTGGTGAACAGTCTGTACAAGCAGGCCAGAAATTCTGGGAATATAACAGCGTTCGATGCCATGGTCTGCCCATTACTGTCACATACACAGCTGATACAACTGCTACTTATATTACACATTTAAAGTTAAGTTAGTTTCATATCCATTTAGAGGACGTCGCAATCAACCCCAGCATTTTTTGGCTGTTTGTGATTTCTTGCAAGTTTACATTTAGTAATTTGCTATTACTCTCTAAACGACCGGCACTCATACCATTATATGTAAACTAACGCAAAGCGGTCTGCTGCAAATCTCCCGCAGTTGTCTTTTGAACGCGGTACGCGAGATTACGAATTGCAATCGTAAACGCCTAGCCACATAGCCGGCTGGAGCTAGACGCATATATTTATAGATCAAACGACATTGGTGGCTGATGTGGTCGGTGTCAGACCGGCAGTTTTTACTTCCCCAGATATCTTCTGGTACACATTTAATACTGATTCCACCCGACAGCCCACATGAATTTTGAAGAATATGTCAACCACTGATGAGTGTCGAACCCAAGACGACCGCTACGGGAGGCGAGTCTCTAGCTACCACACTACGGCGTCTCACACTCATATTAAACTGGTAATTAAATTAGGAGGGTACCCACTTAACAGCTCGCGATAGAATGGGGAAACGTGTACGCCAAATGCAGACACATTTTGGGAAATAACACAAAGAATGGGATTATTATATTTACAAGTATGTGTCTGTTTTATTAAGTCAGGTCTTTGGAAGATATGATTGAGCTACCGTATGATAGTAGACGGTTCTGCTGCATTCTGATAGCGCCGAATGTTGGGAGGCACTCAACAAACCTGACACCTCACAATGTGCCAACGCGAAGGAGTGCAAGTGGGAGGGTACAAGTCTTACCCCGGTGGTAAATGGGAAATGCAACCTAAAGATAAAATGTCATTGCAGGGCAGACCAGGCTCTAAGCCTTGGTCGGCATCTGGTCTAGAATGGAAGCCCCGACAGGTGGACACTTACAGCATTGCTTTGCTTATTCGGCAGCTTCTGCAGCTTGTCTTGTTCCAGATGTATTGGTGTTACCTTTCCTCTGGAGTTCACTAGACAGGCCGAGAGATGGATTGTGCTGCATGGGCAACACATGGTCTCTAAATTCAGCCCAGGCTTTGTGTTATGGAGAGGTATAACTACGAGGTATTTAAAAAAAAATAAAAAACTATCGTCTATCATTACGACATGGTACCAGTCAGTCAGTCATGTGTCCCATCAAACTGTAATGTTTTTTCTATTGTCTAATATAGTGCTCATTCCGTATTCATTCTTTGGCCTTTTATTTCCAACTGGGACATAGATCCTCAGAGAATTCACCCCACGCCAACCGATCCTTAACTATTTCGTGCATCCGCATCCTTCGCCTACCCAGTTTCATTTTATTTCTACTTCTCTTCCACGTGTAATATTAGGTCTTTATCTTGTTGGTTTTTTTGCACTGTGGATTCCAAAGGCTATTTTAGTTATAGTATTCTCAAGTACCGACATTGCGTCACTCGGGAATTTACCATAAGCATTCCATTCCCATCTTCAACAACCAGCGAAGTGTCTCACTACTAATGGCACCTCTGCAATACGATTATGTGTGCGTCTGGTCTTTCACCAGAGTACTGAATGTCGGTCAGATCTCCTGGTCGCTCCTTGCTGCACCATTTCCTCCTAGTGCAAGCAACTAGACAGACACACAACTCCAGCGCATCCTCTGGTTTAGCTGGATATTGCAAGGCCAGCTGATGCGGCAGCTACTCTCAAAGCATCCCCGAAGACTCCAGAAGAAAGTCCAGACTCTAATCATCTAGATTTTGTTTGTGACTGTGTTGCGAAATGCACATTCAGAAAATGGCATCAGCATGCTTAGCGGTTCGCCGGCCGGCGGCCTATGCGATATTGCGTGTGAAGACTGCTTGCGCGTTTGTCATACAACAATCTCCTTTGACAATGAATTGCATATTCAAGTGAAGAACGGCCATTTGTCGGTGCTCTGGCGATTCAGTCATCTCAAAGCTTCTGTTTCCTTCCCGAATTCACATAGGGAAAATTAGGGGCATTTCCTGGCGGTTTTCGCTAGCACGGTAACGGGGCATTTTTGGGCCTAACCGCTGCTGTTAATATGTAACCGTACGACAACGTTAACAACAACAACAACAACAACAACAACAACAACAACAACAACAACCACAACCACCACCACCACCACCACCACCACCACCACAACAACAACAACAACAATAATAATAATTACTACTACTACTACTACTACTACTACTACTACTACTACTACTACTACTACTACTACTACTACTACTACTACTACTACTACTACTACTACTACTACTATTACTACTACTACTACAACAACAACTACTACTACTACTACTACTACTACTACTACTACTACTACTACTACTACTACTACTACTACTACTACTACTACTACTACTCCTAATACTACTATTATTACTACTACTACTTCAACTACTACTACTACTACTATTACTACTACTACTACTACTACTACTACTACTACTACTACTACTACTACTACTACTACTACTACTACTACTGTTTACCTCTGGCATGTTTTATCACAGATTTGAGCCATAACGTTTTGGTGCTGGGTGCTGTGTGGCAAGGCATGTTGTTGTCATCACAAGCTAGTTTTATCAGAGCACGTGGAACAGCTGGTGTCGAGACGTCAGCACTTCTGTATACAAGAAATCCAAGAGTAAAGTCAACACTACAGGACATGCCGCTAATTTTCCTCATGTGAAATCCGTTTAAAGTTTACTGAATCCACTGATAGTCATCAAATGCGTTGATCATTTAAGACGTATTCTGCCACAATAAGGATACAGATAAGTAATCTTTATATTTTCATGTAGTGTTTTTCATGTACTTGTGTCGGTTTGTGTTTGTTTATTCTGTGCTGACGGAGGCTTTAGCCGCAACAACCATTTTGTTTCTTGTAATCGTGTTCTAGTAAAGCTGAGAATCTACTTCTCGTTGTTTGCTGATTCATTCATTGCCTTTTTAAGCTTTACTGCAGTTCCGTTTATTCTAGCACATCACAGGCTCATCACAAATTACTGCTTCAGGATCTGTTTTGTTGTATTTTCTCCATTTAATTTGTCAAGGCCACTCCAATGCGGTTAGGTTAGCTGTTATATGTTGGGATATTACCCTTGCACTCCGGACAGGTCCATAGGTGCTCAGATCCCCCTCCCCTCAATATATGCATCAGCATAGGGTCCTAATAATGCCAGTTCTATGTTGGTTGACGAGGCCCTTCGTTCTCCCGATGTGCCTCTCGTGTCTGACCTTCTCAATTCTCTCATTCTGGACAACGATGTGGATTCACTGGCGTCAAAGTCCTCCACTCTAGACATCTCTCTGTTGGTATTAATAACCTCGGCACGATCCATGGCTCGTCAGCTGCAGGGAATGCAGAGCCAGCAAGTTTATCACCTCGTTCATTTCCCTCAACTCCCGCATATCGCGGAAAGAAGATGAAGGTGACTCCACTTACAAAGGACTTCCGCAGCGATTCAGTCCACAGTCTGCCTACAGAACACGCCATCCATCCAGCATGTGCCTTGCCGGAAAGCGTGGGCGGTCGTGACTCGCCATTTCATTCGATCACCAGAATCATGGCTCAGTGTTCATGTCTTGACCATGCCATGTGGCCAAGCCATCCAGGTATTTACTTCTCGGTCTTCCCCGTGGTCTGTTCCCTTCGATCTTGCCAGTTGTCACCAAGTTCTCAAATTCATTTCTTCTCATAACATGCCCAACAAATTGTGACTGTCTACATCTAATGCTTTTTAATAAAACCAAACTAATTCACAAAATCCTATTTCAAAATGCTCCAAGATACCTTTGGCCATTGTTTAAATATAACGCTAGACATAGCGAACGACTAAATATACTTCATGTCCCTAAACCTAGGATAGACTTATATAAAACAAGCTTAGCATACTCTGCCGCTCAGTTGTGGAACAATCTTCCACAAGAAATCAAAGACACCACCAATCATGATACATACATTCGCAACCTGTTTGAACACTACCTTAGTACAGACTACATGCCCCCATAACAAACAACACAAAAAAGACAATAATGGTAACTTATCTCAAACGACAACTAGCCAAAAAACATTCCCTTATGTATGGCACGTTACACCCTCCTTAGGTATTTATAATGCCCATGTTAAACATTGCTTCAGTGAGTCATTTGTTATTGATTATTTTTCATGCGTTTTAATGTTCTTTTTGTTGTCAAAAGTTGCTTCATAAGTGATGTTGAATGAAAGAATGTATGAGAGGAAATAGAGAAGAAGGGCAGAATATCAGACGGGCCTGCGTGCCCAATTCTTAACCCTTTGAAAATAAAGACTTATTATTATTATTATTATTATTATTATTCTCTAATCAATTTACGATTTGCATTTGTTTCCTGTAGTATTTGGTCATTCGCTTTTATGTCTGTTCATGGTATTCATTGCATTCTCCTCAGAAACAACATTCCTACAGCCATCAAATGTTTTTCAGCTTGACTGCTCATTGTCCAAGTCACATCCATACAAAAGTACCGGCTCTATGTAGCACACCAACACTCTTTTTCTCGTTTCAATTGACATCTTTTTATTAGTCAGTATGTTTTTCATCTTGCTAAAGGCTACTTTCACCATGCGATTCTTATTCAAATCTCTACAAGGCATCTCCTTTCAGATGTTATGACTGTTCCGAGATAATTGTACCAAGTCACTTGTTGAAAAATATTCCCATTTACTTGTATATTACATTGTGGTATTTCTTTCTTCCTGGTGAGGACCATAATCTGTCTTTTTGCAATTTAATTCTAACCCCAGTTGTTCACTGTGTGCAACAACCGCATCTACTAAATGATGCAGATCCTGCTCATTGTCTGCAATTAATACTGTATCATCTGCATATCTAATGTTATTGATGTTTCCTCCTCCAATGCTGATTCCATTTATATCCTCTACGTTTCTGAAAATATTTTCACTGTATATACTCAACCTTTCGGATCATGCTAATTGAATCACTGAGTAGATTTACTGTGCCCATTGAGACTGTAGATGTCTTTATATATGAGAGTATAGTACAATATGACACATAAATGTATGCGTATGTCATGTATAGATTCTAGTGAATGTAACGTCATCAGATCAGAAACATGGACAGCGACTACAAGAATTACTAATAAACTACAAACACTCAATGATTGGTGCCGGCTCAGATGAGAACACCTGACATGGTATAACGTCGTAGGTCAAAAGCACAAGAAACATATATTCATTTTTTCAACGTTAGATACACGTTACGTTAATTTAGTTGCATATCCTTTTACAGGACATTGCAGTCAACACCTAAATTAATTTTGCTGTTGCGATGTCTTGGCAAATTTACGTTCAATATTTTGCTATTGCTTCCTGAACGACCGACACCCATACTATTTAGTAAAAAACTAACGCAACACGGTCTGCTACCAAATCGCTCGCAGCTGTGTTTCGAACGCGGGTATACGGGATCACGAACCGAGTCCGTAACACCTTCGCCACGGAGCGGACATATATGAGTTAAAGTGAATATAAATTCAGTGCATCATCTTATAATAATGTCCAAATTTCATGTATCTATCCCCATAAATCCAATACCTTATGTTATAATGTCTAATTTTCATGTGTCTTTCTCTATGAATTCGATGCAAAATGGTATAATAATGTTTAACTTTCATGAGTCTTTCTTCATTACCACCACCACCACTTTCATGAGTCTTTCTTCATTACCACCACCACCACCACCACCATCACCATCATCACTACCATCACCATCATCATCACCACCACAATCACCAGCATCACCACAACCATCACCATTACCACCACCACCACCACAATCACCACCACCACCACCATCATCGCCACAATCACCACCACCATCACCATCATCACCACCATCACCATCATCGCCACAATCATCACAATCATCATCATCATCACCACCATCACCATCGTCACTACCATCACCATCATCACCACCACCACCATCATCACCACCACCACCATCATCACCACCACCACCATCATCACCACCACCACCATCATCACCACCACCACCATCATCACCACCACCACCATCATCACCACCACCACCATCATCACCACCACCACCATCATCACCACCACCACCATCATCACCACCACCACCATCACCACCATCATCACCATCATCACCACCACCACCACCACCATCATCACCACCATCACCATCATCGCCACAATCACCATCATCACCACAACCATCACCATTACCACCACCACCACCACCAACAACAACAACAACAACAACAGCAACAATACGGATAAGAGACAACATCAACAAACAACAACAACTATAAGAGACAACAACAAACAACAATATCAACAACGATAAGAGACAACAACAATAACAACAGCCATAAGAGACAAGAACATCAACGCATAAAAACAAAGATAAGAGACAGACAACAACAACAGCCATAAATGACACGTCAACAAAGAAGAAAAAGAAGATGAAGAAGAAGAAGAAGAAGAAGAAGAAGAAGAAGAAGAAGAAGAAGAAGAAGAAGAAGAAGAAGAAGAAGAAGAAGAAGAAGAAGAAGAAGAAGAAGAAGAAGAAGAAGAAGAAGAAGAAGAAGAAGAAGAAGAAGAAGAAGAACGAACGAACGAACGAACGAACGAACGAACGAACGAACGAACGAACGAACGAACGAACGAACATACTTTATTTTCATAGGGTTAAGAATTGGGCACGCAGGCCCATCTAACATTCTGCCCTTCTACAACAATAACAACACCAACAACAACAACGACAACGACGACGATAAGAGACAGTAGCAACAAACGACATAAGAATCAATAAACATCAACATTAAACAAACAACAACAACAACAAAAGACAACAGCTACAACAAGAACATCCTCAAACTACCCTGCCATCGTTTCCTCGTCCACCTGAGTGATCTTGACCTTGACTCCCGGCAATTTCCGCGGGAAACAGAAGAGCGGGATGCCAGAAATCATGGCCAGACATCCAAAGACGACGAACCCCAGCCACCAGGCTCCGATCCATTTGGGATGACCTGGCGTCAGTTTGGTGACTGGCAATATACATACGCAATGATATAATGGGAACTATTCTAAACATACCTGCTGACACATTGAACTGTAATTTCAGTTGCGGACTGTTGTGTTGGCATTCTGGCAGCGGCCTTATACATGTATGATTGTGCGTGCTGTTGGTTTGTCGGGACTGCTCTCTGTTTAGCTTTACACATGGCACAGTGTGGAGAATTTTGTGGTATTCACTGGCACATGTACCGTGCATTATGGGGTAACTCTTTACTGTGAGGTTGGAACAGCGAGTGACGACTAACATTGTGCAGTGAATATATCAGATTTAAATTGATCTGTAATTCCAGATGGTTTAATTTAGTCGACGGATTAACATCACGGCACACGGGTGTAACCAATAAGTGCTCATATTCTACTACTAACTCAAGCCTGAATTCGGAGAATCTCAGCTCAGTGCACGAACTCAGTAGCACCGGCGAGGATCCTGAAATACTATGGGTAGATTTTTAACTCGAAATGTAACCCGGGCAGCGCCGTTAGGCTACTCTTTTCCGATTTCCAAATGCCAAGGGATTTTTTACGCGCGCAACAATACACACGGGCGTCCGATCTCACTTCCCAGAGATCAGGGGAAATTTTGTTACTAGAAGTCGCCGTGAAAAATATCCCGGCCCTCACTCGGGCTTGAACCCGGGACCTCCGGGTGGACACCATACCTCGAGACCACTCAACCTCCCTTTTTTTGCCAAATGTACTCAGTCCTAAGTGAGGTTCCAGTACGGGTCCTGAGAAATACAGGCGAGGGGCATGAGATGTCCCACTTCAGCAATCGGACACCGATAGGTCTATAGGTCTATCCACATGTGATGCTAACACACACAGTATGGTGAGAAAGGTGAGGACAGGCTGGCTTCTGGCAGAGTGGCGGACTTCACTTCAACAATCAAACATAGAGAGCACCTATCAGATTGTTTTCCCCAGGACATGCTGGTGTGGTGGGAAACGAGGAGGGGGACAGATTGGATGGGTCTGCACCGCTTGATGGAGTATCGGTGGATAATACAGACGTGGTCGGGGCTCTTCGGGATCGTGTCTGTAGTGCAGAAAGATAGATAGATCATCATGGCTTGGAAAAAAAATAGAGAGATAGGGAGTGATCAGAGGATCTGGCCAACAATCTCTACTCCAGCTGGAGCTCGTACCATTAGCATTGAGACTCTACGCTGGATGTTGAAGATGAGGACAGAGGTCGTAAGGAAATGCCTCGAGTGCTGTGATATTGTTTTTTGACTCAATTTAACGCCTCTTAGTTTACTTTCTGTTAAATTTGTCAAGGAACATCTTTCTGTTCTGTTTAGTTCCGCGGCGAGCCCTCTCTAGCCAACATCCCCGCTGTTTTATTGCCAGGTAAACCCCAGTTGAGGGGTTACACGACTTTCTCCGTAATCCTGGTTATCCACGTAAGGTAACGCAGCGAGCGAGAATTGGAAGCGGTTCTCCCCCGCGTTGGTTAACTTACGGGATAAGTGAGCCGGTCTCTCAGAAAGCAGTGGCAAACTAATGAGTGTAATCTTGCCTAGTACATCAACAGCAGCTGAAAAATTATAATGTTGACTACAATGTCCTGTATGGGATATGGAAAAAAAATTCACACACACACACAAGTAGATCATCGTTTACTATCAACATTTAAAAAAAAGTAAAAGTCCCTTGTACACACCTAGCGAGTATTGGGCACGTTGTGAAAGACCCATATTTTCATAGAACCAAACGGCACTCGGTGGCTGATGCGGTGGGAGTCGCGTCTCTACTTCCCAAGTCATTTCCTGATACCAAGTTAAGTCTGGGTCGACCAGAGCGTCTAGATCAATTATACAAATTCGAAATCGCCCTGATGGGGTTGGAACCCAGGACCATAGTAATGCAGGGGAGAGTCTGGCCTCTCCGTCACCGAGGCTGCTGTACTACAATCCCTTCTTGGTGTCATCCTCGCCGCTTCTTAGCTCTGACAGTTAGTGACTATTGAGACATAGAAAAACTGACACCGCATCCGCAAGAAATATGACCTGTTTACAAAAATACAAAATGGCGTTAGACGCAAGTTTTAGTGGCAATGGTGACATACACGTCTAAGTTTACCTTCTAGTGTGACGTACATCCGGCTGAAGACTCCGCCCAATAGAAACGCCGACACGGGGCCCAGGAAAGTCGTCGCCAGCATGATACCTGTAGGAGATGCCAGGGCAGATTTCAAAACAGTGACTTTAGAGTTTGTCAGGACAGTAACGTCAGGAGATGTCAGGACAGTTAGGTGAGGAGATATCAGGGCTGTTAGGTAAGGATATGTCATCTCACGCTGTCACCAGAATCGCGGATAAGCTCCGTGTTCTTGTCCCTGCCATGCCATGTGGTCAAGCCATCTAGATATTTGCTTCTCTGCCTTCCCCTTGTTCTTTCCCCCTCTAACTGTAACCAAGTTCTCCGGTTTATTTCTTCTCATAAGGTGCCTCTAATTTCTCTAATCAGTTTGCAGTTTTCATTTGCCTCTTGTAGGATTTGCTCATTGGTTTTTCTGTCTGTCCATGGTATTCTTTGCATTTTTCTCAGAAACCAAATTTCCACTGCCATTAGATATTTTTGAGTTTGCCAGCTCATTGTCCATGCTTCACATCCATACAAAAGTACAGACTCTATGTAGCATTTCAACGCTATGTTTCTCATTGCAATTGACAACTTTTTATTTTTCAGTATGTTGTCCGTCTTGCAAAAGGCTACCTTCGCCATGGCGATTCTTGTTCTAATCTCTTCAACGCACCTCCCATCAGATGTTATGACTGTTCCAAACTAGTTGTACCGGATAACTTGTTTAAGAATATTCCCATGTATCCTTATATTAAACTGTGGTATTTCTTTATTCTTCGAGACATACAGGACTATTATAGAACGCTCAATTAATATTCTCAGAAAACACACACCGTTGACGGTACCCATGCCTTCTACAAACACACGGCATTGACGGTACCCATGCCTTCTACAAACACACAGCATTGACGGTACCCTTGCCTTCTACAAACACACAGCATTGACTGTACCCATGCCTTCTACAAGCCCACACCGTTGACTGTACCCTTGCCTTCTACAAACACACAGCATTGACTGTACCCATACCTTCTACAAGCCCACACCGTTGACTGTACCCTTGCCTTCTACAAGCCCACGCCGTTGACTGTACCCTTGCCTTCTACAAGCCCACACCATTGACTGTACCCTTGCCTTCTACAAGCCCACACCATTGACTGTACCCTTGCCTTCTACAAACACACAGCATTGACTGTACCCTTGCCTTCTACAAGCACACAGCATTGACTGTACCCATGCCTTCTACAAACACACAGCATTGACTGTACCCATGCCTTCTACAAACACACAGCATTGACTGTACCCATGCCTTCTACAAACACACAGCATTGACTGTACCCTTGCCTTCTACAAGCCCACAGCATTGACTGTACCCTTGCCTTCTACAAGCCCACACCATTGACTGTAAACTTGCCTTCTACAAACACACAGCATTGACTGTACCCTTGCCTTCTACAAGCCCACACCATGGACTGTACCATTGCCTTCTACAAGCCCACACCATTGACTGCACCCTTGCTTTCTACAAGCCCACACCATTGACTGTACCCTTGCCTTCTACAAACACACAGCATTGACTGTACCCTTGCCTTCTACAAGCCCACACCATTGACTGTACCCTTGCCTTCTACAAGCCCACACCATTGACTGTACCCCTGCCTTCTACAAGCCCACACCATTGACGGTACCCTTGCCTTCTACAAGCCCACACCATTGACTGTACCCTTGCCTTCTACAAGCCCACACCATTGACTGTACCCTTGCCTTCTACAAGCCCACACCATTGACGGTACCCTTGCCTTCTACAAGCCCACACCATTGACTGTACCCATGCCTTCTACAAGCCCACACCATTGACGGTACCCTTGCCTTCTACAAGCCCACAGCATTGACTGTACCCTTGCCTTCTACAAGCCCACACCATTGACTGTACCCTTGCCTTCTACAAACACACAGCATTGACTGTACCCTTGCCTTCTACAAGCCCACACCATTGACTGTACCCTTGCCTTCTACAAGCCCACACCATTGACTGTACCCTTGCCTTCTACAAGCCCACACCATTGACTGTACCCTTGCCTTCTACAAACACACAGCATTGACTGTACCCTTGCCTTCTACAAGCCCACACCATTGACTAAACCCTTGCCTTCTACAAGCCCACACCATTGACTGTACCCTTGCCTTCTACAAGCCCACACCATTGACGGTACCCTTGCCTTCTACAAGCCCACACCATTGACTGTACCCTTGCCTTCTACAAGCCCACACCATTGACGGTACCCATGCCTTCTACAAGCCCACAGCATTGACTGTACCCTTGCCTTCTACAAACACACAGCATTGACTGTACCCATGCCTTCTGCAAACACACAGCATTGACTGTACCCATGCCTTCTACAAACACACAGCATTGACCCTACCCTTGCCTTCTACAAACACACAGCATTGACGGTACCCTTGCCTTCTACAATCCCACAGCATTGACTGTACCCATGCCTTCTACAAACACACACCATTGACTGTACCCTTGCCTTCTACAAGCCCACACCATTGACTGTACTCTTGCCTTCTACAAGCCCACAGCATTGACTGTACCCTTGCCTTCTACAAGCCCACACCATTGACTGTACCCTTGCCTTCTACAAACACACAGCATTGACTGTACCCTTGCCTTCTACAAGCCCACACCATTGACTGTACCCTTGCCTTCTACAAGCCCACACCATTGACTGTACCCTTGCCTTCTACAAGCCCACACCATTGACTGTACCCTTGCCTTCTACAAACACACAGCATTGACTGTACGCTTGCCTTCTACAAGCCCACACCATTGACTGTACCCTTGCCTTCTACAAGCCCACACCATTGACTGTACCCTTGCCTTCTACAAGCCCACACCATTGACGGTACCCTTGCCTTCTACAAGCCCACACCATTGACTGTACCCTTGCCTTCTACAAGCCCACACCATTGACTGTACCCTTGCCTTCTACAAGCCCACACCATTGACGGTACCCTTGCCTTCTCCAAGCCCACACCATTGACTGTACCCTTGCCTTCTACAAGCCCACACCATTGACGGTACCCATGCCTTCTACAAGCCCACAGCATTGACTGTACCATTACCTTCTACAAGCCCACACCATTGACGGTACCCTTGCCTTCTACAAGCCCACAGCATTGACTGTACCCTTTGCCTTCTACAAACACACACCATTGACTGTACCCTTGCCTTCTACAAGCCCACACCATTGAATGTACCCTTGCCTTCTACAAGCCCACACCATTGACTGTACCCTTGCCTTCTAAAAACACACAGCATTGACTGTACCCTTGCCTTCTACAAGCACACAGCATTGACTGTACCCATGCCTTCTACAAACACACAGCATTGACTGTACCCATGCCTTCTACAAACACACAGCATTGACTGTACCCTTGCCTTCTACAAGCCCACAGCATTGACTGTACCCTTGCCTTCTACAAGCCCACACCATTGACTGTACCCTTGCCTTCTACAAACACACAGCATTTACTGTACCCTTGCCTTCTACAAGCCCTCAACATTGACTGTACCCTTGCCTTCTACAAGCCCACACCATTGACTGTACCCTTGCCTTCTACAAGCCCACACTATTGACGGTACCCTTGCCTTCTACAAGCCCACACCATTGACTGTACCATTGCCTTCTACAAGCCCACACCGTTGACTGTACCCTTGCCTTCTACAAGCCCACACCATTGACGGTACCCTTGCCTTCTACAAGCCCACACCATTGACTGTACCCTTGCCTTCTACAAGCCCACACCATTGACGGTACCCATGCCTTCTACAAGCCCACAGCATTGACTGTACCATTGCCTTCTACAAGCCCACACCATTGACGGTACCCTTGCCTTCTACAAGCCCACACCATTGACGGTACCCATGCCTTCTACAAGCCCACAGCATTGACTGTACCCTTGCCTTCTACAAGCCCACACCATTGACGGTACCCATGCCTTCTACAAGCCCACAGCATTGACTGTACCCTTGCCTTCTACAAACACACAGCATTGACTGTACCCATGCCATCTACAAACACACAGCATTGACTGTACCCATGCCTTCTACAAACACACAGCATTGACTGTACCCTTGCCTTCTACAAACACACAGCATTGACGGTACCCTTGCCTTCTACAAGCCCACAGCATTGACTGTACCCATGCCTTCTACAAACACACACCATTGACTGTACCCTTGCCTTCTACAAGCCCACACCATTGACTGTACCCTTGCCTTCTACAAGCCCACACCATTGACTGTACCCATGCCTTCTACAAACACACACCATTGACTGTACCCTTGCCTTCTACAAGCCCACACCATTGACTGTACTCTTGCCTTCTACAAGCCCACACCATTGACTGTACCCATGCCTTCTACAAACACACACCATTGACTGTACCCATGCCTTCTACAAGCACACACCATTGACGGTACCCTTGCCTTCTACAAACACACAGCATTGACGGTACCCATGCCTTCTACAAGCCCACACCATTGACGGTACCCTTGCCTTCTACAAGCCCACACAGCATTGACTGTACCCTTGCCTTCTACAAGCCCACGCAGCATTGACTGTACCCTTGCCTTCTACAAGCCCACACAGCATTGACTGTACCCTTGCCTTCTACAAGCCCACACAGCATTGACTGTACCCTTGCCTTCTACAAGCCCACAACATTGACTGTACCCTTGCCTTCTACAAGCCCACACAGCATTGACTGTACCCTTGCCTTCTACAAGCCCACACAGCATTGACTGTACCCTTGCCTTCTACAAGCCCACACACCATTGACTGTACCCTTGCCTTCTACAAGCCCACACTATTGACTGTACCCATGCCTTCTACAAGCCCACACCACTCTTCCTCTAGTTCCAATAGTACACACGTAGCCGCGGTAAGTCAGAGGTTGTGACGTAATGGTTAGTGAAGGCAAATTCACAATTCCGCGACATAACGACGGCAGGTGTGCGCTATTTGGAAGCCGATCAATTTGCGTTGATTTAGCAATGAGTACCGAGAATTGTTTTGGGACGCAAGTACGGGTGGTGTGATACTGATCCACCCACAGAGTGCCGACTGATCCATCCACAGAGTGCCGACTGATCCACCCACCGAGTGCCGACTGATCCACCCACCGAGTGCCGACTGATCGATAAACATACGAGCCTAGCATAGGATACCCGAGGCGCTTTAATGACGCTCACATGGCTCCTCTACTTATTACTAAATGACAAATATCTAATCAATGCTGGGGTTAATTGCAAAGTCATGTAAAGGACATTCAGCTAACAAAGAGGTCGTGTAATCGCGTGTTGTGAAATAGTGGGCCATGTAACATCTGACATTGTGGAAGGCTGTCTTGTGTCAGGTGTATGGTGAAGACTGACCCGTGTAATAGCTTACTTTAGGGAAGACTGAGCCGTGTAATAGCTTACATTAGGGAAGACTGACCCGTGTAATAGCTTACATTAGGGAAGACTGACCCGTGTAATAGCTTACATTAGAGAAGACTGACCCGTGTAATAGCTTACATTAGGGAAGACTGACCCGTGCAATAGCTTACATTAGGGAAGACTGACCCGTGTAATAGCTTAAATTAGGGAAGACTGACCTATGTAATAGCTTACATTATGGAAGACTAACCTGTGTAAAAGCTTACATTATGGAAGGCTGACCGGTGTAAAAGCTTACATTATGGAAGACTAACCTGTGTAAAAGCTTACATTAAGGAAAAGAAGACTGACCTATGTAATAGATTACATTAGGGAAGACTGACCAATGTAATAGCTTATATGAGGGAAGACTGACCTGCATGCCAGCCGGTGTTGACCTTGCAGGTATTGTCATCCACATATAAAATCGAGTAGGTCGAACTGGGAGCTTTGGCAAACCCCTGGAGGGCCATGCCTATGACGATTATGATCAAAGAGATGTGGGCGACGTTCTCTAGGCTAGTCTGGGCTGTTTGGTCAACGGTTTTCTGAGCTGCGGACAAGAGTGTTTGGATATACTCATTGCTTTCTACAAAAGACCCACCAGAGTACAGGGTGCATTTTTAATGTCTGTGCAGTGTTTGAAAATATTGCCTGTACAAGTTGTGTATTTACCTATTATGTTGCCTGGACTTTACAGAGGGCAAATACAAAACTTGGACCGGCAATATTTTCAAACACTACACAGTCATTAAAAATACACCCTATAGTTAAACCTATTGTCTGGAAAAGATTACTAAAAGGAAAACATCGTGAACATAAATAAGAAGACGGTATACAGCGTCCTTTGGTCACGTAATGTGAAGATAAACATTGGAAGACAACTGGAAAAAATATGGGTGCAAGACGCAGGGGCAAACCCAGAGAAATGATGATGGGTGGAGTAGGACGGTGGCGTGAATGGATGTCATCAGAGTAATTGATCCAGATCACCAGGGACCGAGATTCGTGGAGACGAGTGAATTCAGTCTTCCGTTGGCAGGAGACATGATGATGATGATGATGATGATGATGATGATGATGATGATGATGATGATGATGATGATGATGTATCAAAGTTTGCAAACTTTGTCAGAGGCTGTGTTGTTTTAATATTATTAAATGCCCAAATAAAGTTAAGGACTTCATTTTTATTGTCTAACACTAATGAGGCAAATATAACATCAGATGAATGATGTACAACAGATATTCAGAACAGAATAGGGCAAGCAAAAGCTGCATTTCTGAAAATGAAAAGTATCTTATGCAATAAGTCACTATCATTGAGTGTAAGAAAGAGGGTGCCGAAATGCTATATAAAATATGATTTGCTGTAAGGCAGTGAATCTTGGAAGTAAATGAACAAGTTAGGAAGAACTTGGAAGCAACAGAGATGTGGTTCCTAAGATGAATGTTGCGAATTGCTTGGACTGTCAGAGTCATTGGCACCTTGCCGTCTTGACAGACGATAGTTTGTGCTTTAAAAAGGCATAATAACTTTTACCTATGGTGGTAGCGAATGTGACTGATAAGGCCAATTTGCGCTGTAAATGTCCGTTCACAGTGGTTGCATGTGAACACGTGGTCATTTCCACCATCATGCACCATCTTACGTCTCAAACGCTCGGTGTGTGACTTATCTGCAATAATTTTCTCCTTTGTCTTTATTCCATTTCTGATGTTTGCCCTCCATGCAACACGTTCAGCGGCGACTTGCTCCCGATGTGCATTATCAATGCCTGTATCAATCATGTCCCGCTTACACACATCTTTGTATCGTAGTAGAGGCCGACCCTGAGATCTCTTACCCATCTGTAATTCACCAAAAAAGTTGTCCTTTGGTATTCTACCATCATCCATCCTCCTAAGATGTCCTATCCACCAGAGTAACTAACAACTATTGCATGAAAAAGACTAATGGAACTAGAACAGAGGTTCCCAAACCATGGCCCGCGGGCCACTTGTGGCCCGCCAGCTGTAAGAAAATGGCACGCGAGGCCTCGTTGTTTAATATAATATGTTTTAATAATTCTTTATTTATTTTTTTTTTTTTTTAAATTCAGTCGGAGCGCCCCGTCAGCGTGCGTCAGAATGAATCACCAAAAAACGAGAAGTAGATTGTGAGCTTTACTGAAACACGACTTCAAGAAACAAATTGGACGTTGCGGCCAAAGCCTTCGTCAGCACAGAACAAACAAACATAAACCGACACAAAACTACATGAAACACACTACATGACAATACTGAACTAATTAAAGATACTTATCTGGACCTGTATCCTTGCTAGGAGCGACTGACTCGCGTTGGACGACTGTCAGTGGATTGTATGGACCGGATGTATGGTCAACTGGTCAAAGGTCAATCCCGATCGTCTTGATAATTTAATCTGCTCGTGGTTGTTATGCTTATATATTATCGAATGCGCCTGTTCAGTTCACAACGAAACGTTATGAAGTTCCCACATCCCAGCCTTGTCGACCAATCAGAGTGCGCAAGGCGCCATGTTGTCGTCTGTTACAACTGATTAGCAGATGGGTAATATTGTGTTGAAATTATATTTTTTCAAATAAAAATTTACCGTTAAAGCCTATAAACATAAGTGTGGGAAATCTAAAATCAAACAATAGTAAAAAGCGAATATGTGTAGATGTTGTTTGTCGTGAATTCAACGAAGATTGGACGGAGAAATTTATGTTTATGCCTAGCCGTAATGGTAAACCTGTTTGCATAGTCTGCAGATTTTGTGTTTCTATTCATCATCATCATCAAGTGCCGTGCCGGCTGGCGTAGGCGTTCATGGCTCTCCACAGATCTCGGTCTTTGGTTTTCTGGATCAACTCTGCTGCTGATATTCCTCCGTGCCACCGTCTCAATCCATCCAGCATCACTTCTCTTGGTCTACCTCTGCCTCTCTTCCCCTCGATCTTTCCAGTTGTTACGATGTTCTCCAAGGCCTCTCTTCTCATCATATGACCGAAGAAAGATGTTTGTCTCTGTCTTATTGTTGTATATAATGTTCTAGTTTCATTAGCCTGTTTCAGGCAGTCGTCGTTAGTTACTCTGGCAGTCCAAGGAATTCGCAACATTCGTCTCAGGAACCACATCTCTGTTGCTTCTAATTTCTTCTTAATGTGTTCATTTACATTCCATGATTCACTGCCATACAGCAAAACTGGTTCTACATAGCATTTCAGCACTCTCTTTCTTACATTCAGTGATAGTGACTTATTGCATAAGATACTCTTCATTTTCTGAAATGCGGCTTTTGCCTGCTCTATTCTGCTCCTAATCTCTGTTGTACATCTTCCATCTGATGTTATAAGTGCCACTAGGTATCTAAAATTATCAACTTGGTTAAGGATTTTCCCTTCTATTTCTATGTCACATTTTGGTGTCACCATTTTCTTTGATATTACCATTGTTACTGTTGTGTTTCAATTAACAAAAGAATTTATTCTGGAACGACACTTCACGACCACACATTCAGACATAAATGCTCAATATCCAATCAATTCGGAGTTAATAACAGATTTCATAGAGAAAGTTCTCTGACCAGGCAGCAGTCTTTTTTCACCAAGGCTAACGAACAGAGCAAGAGTGCTGTTGTCGCGTCGTACGAAGTCGCTCTTCTATTGGCTCGCAAAAGAAGTCGTTCACCGATACAGAAGAAATAATCAAGCCTTCCCTTAAAATGTCTGCTAGAATGCTTGGCGATAAAATGTGTGAAACGAAATGTGATCAGATTCCTTTGTCTAATAATACTATGGCTAGGCGAATTGAAGAATTGGCCAACGATGTTCATCGTCAAGGAGAGCACATATCTAAAACTGTAAATTTTTCTTTCATTGGCAGTGGATGAATCCACTGACATTTCTGACACAGCTCAGGTCGCAGTTTTTGTTCGAGCAATAAACGATAACTTTGAAGTCATTGACGAACTTCTAGAACTTGAATCAATGCATGCAACTACCAAAGGGACTGATCTGTTTGAAACCCTGAAGTTGTGTGTAGAGAAAAACAACGTAGAATGGACCACATTAGACAGTGTATGCACCGACGTTGCTCCTGATTTGACGGGTAAAAAGTCTGGATGTCTAGCATTATTGGAACAGTTTCTGGCAGCACTATATTAAAATATAATTGTATCAGTCACCAAGAAGCTCAGCGTGGAAAGACTTTACATCTGAAACATATCATGGGTGTTGTTCTGAGATGAGTGAACACAATTCGAAGTAAGCGCTGAACAGGCGTTAGTACAGATAGTTTATATCAGACCTGCTTGCTTGCTTGCGTTCGCTGGCTGTGAACTCCAGCGTGAAGTTCTGTATGTCGGATGAAGACATCCTATTGTCCAACATCAGTGTGATGTCATACTGGACCTGAGATTTGAGTGAGTATCCGTTGTCCCATGTCTGGCTTATTGGTATGCAGGCTGGTGGTTCCTCGCCGTGAAGGCAGATACTCTCCGATTTCGGAAGAATCAGTGATCCAACTACGTTAGCCAGGACCCCGAAGGGACCTGTTGCCCAGGACTCTCGACGAGGACGCGTCAATAGGCCTTGGCCAGTAAAGAACCTGGTCCTGGTGCCTTGGAAACACCCCTGCGTCCCTAATCAGACCTGGATGAGGAATACGGTGAGCTGCTGTTACACTGTGATGTCAGATGGCTATCTAAAGGGAAAGATCTGTCACATTTCTGGGCACTGAAAAATAGTAACTATCTGTTTCTGTCTGGAGGAAAAATGCATTGCCTACAGAACGGGAATGTCTGCTGAACGATGACTGGTTTAATAACTTGGCATTTTTGGTGGACATCACGTCTCATTTAAACTCTTTAAATGCGAGGATTCAGGAAATAAACAAACTATTCACAAATGTGTACGATGACATTTCTTCATTTAAAATGAGACTACGACTGTTTATCGGACAGCTAACTGAAGGGACTTTAGAGGTGTTTCTAACTTGTTGTGGAAAAGAAATTTGACTTGTTACAGTACAAAGTAAGAGTTGAAAGTCTTCTGGAGATCTGGGTGATCTCATTCTGGTGACTATTTCCTGTCGACCAATTTGAAAACTTGCGTTCATTCGGCCAGAGAAACATGTTTCGTTTTGGTTCGACTTACAGATGCGAGCAGTCATCCTCCCCAATGACCGATATAAAAAATAAGCAATGTTCCAGACTCACCGACAGTAACCTAGCTGCGCTTATGACTTTGGGTATGACATATTTGTGCTCAGACATTGATAAACTGGCACTAGAACTTAAGTAACTGGTTATGAAGAACAGTCACAGTTGTAAATTAATTTCATTAATAACGATTTTCCAAACTGATTAAAATTTTATTGTTAAATGAAATGTAGTACTGACACTGACTGCCTTAAAGGTTTTAGAATTTTGTTGACCAAAGTTAAGAAAGGTAAAAATGATATTGCAAGACCTTTATAATTTTATAACGTTGTGGTCCGCTTAACTTCGGAAAATAGTAGATATGGCCCTCTGATGGAAAAGATTGGGAACCACTGAACCAGAACATATATATATATATATATATATATATATATATATATATATATATATATATATATATATATATATATATGGAACCATAAGAAAAAAGACAAACGGCTTTCTTTGATCATGTGATGAGAAGAGAGGCATTGGAGAACATCGTGACAACTGGAAAGATCGATGGGAAGAGAGGCAGACCAATAGAAATGATGCTGGATGGACTGCGACGGTGGAATGCAGAAATATTATCAACAGAGTTGAACCAGAACACCAAAGACCGAGATCTATGGAGAGACATGAACGCCTACATGTTGATTATGGTATCCAATTTCACGGCGGTAGACAGAAGATCTCTTTTTGAAAACAATGGCTGCGGTCTTCGACCAGTATTGTCACTGAAGGAAGAAATAAGAAGGAAAGCAATGGCAAACCACTTCTGTACACATGCCTATAAAATAACATAAACCTGACATAAATGCATGTCGAAGTCCAACACACTGACCATTAAGGTGAATGACGCAATTCCCTCGAAATAGGAACCAAAAATGAGCAAAAGCAATCTTACCTACAGCAATCCTACTTTCATCAATCCTACCTGCAACCAGACTACGTACAACAATCCTACCTGCAGCAATCCTACCTGCAACCAGACTACGTACAACAATCCTACCTGCAACCAGACTACATACAACAATCCTACCTGCAGCAATCCTACCTGCAACCAGACTACGTACAACAATCCTACCTGCAACCAGACTACGTACAACAATCCTACCTGCAACCAGACTACGTACAACAATCCTACCTGCAACCAGACTACGTACAACAATCCTACCTGCAGCAATCCTACCTGCAACCAGACTACGTACAACAATCCTACCTGCAACCAGACTACGTACAACAATCCTACCTGCAGCAATCCTACCTGCAACCAGACTACGTACAACAATCCTACCTGCAACCAGTCTACGTACAACAATCCTACCTGCAACCAGACTACGTACAACAATCCTACCTGCAACCAGACTACGTAAAACAATCCTACCTGCATCCAGACTACGTAAAACAATCCTACCTGCAACCAGACTACCTATAGCAATCCTACCTGCAGCAATCCTACCTGCAACCAGACTACGTACAACAATCCTACCTGCAACCAGACTACCTATAGCAATCCTACCTGAAGCAATCTTACCTGCAACAATCCCACAAGGATCGCTTGTGCTGTTGAAGAGATCACACAAGCTGCCTGACACCGCCGACTGTTGGCTGAAGTTTGATCCTGTACTGTTGATGCTCTCTCTTGTTGGATCAACGTTTGATGCTCCAAACAGGAAATGTGGGACGGAACAAGCTATACCTGAGATCCCGAACACAATTGACGTGGCCCCTGCCGACAGATGAGAGAAAACATGAATGTTGCAACGCTTGTCTGTCAATATGTGTACTGTGTGTGAGCAAGTGACGGACAATTTGTCAAGGCTGTGGATAGTTAAATTTCACATTGCACGGTTTGCAAATGATGGCATAGATGTTATAATTGTTCGTGCAGGACAATTCCTTCTTGCTGCAGAATCTGCCTCTGGGAAATGAATATATCAAATACTGGACGCAGCAATACGGTTCGATGTGTTTGTGTGTTTGTTATTTGACCAATGCTGGTTTAATATACAATTCTGAGACCTATGGTGCTAACTCAGTGGTTAGATAAAAATTCTATCCATATTCCATATTTGTGGTTCAGGTGTTCGGGTATATGATACACCTGACACCTTTTTAGGGGTGTCTTGTTGGTCATGGGTCGAAGTACACTTGTTCCTGCAGCGAGGTGCAGTCGTTATTTCGAGGTGACAGGTTCGAATTCCTGTCGGTAACTATAGTTTTTAATTGTTATATTGTCTAGCGCGTCGTCTAGTCTCTACTGCTTTCTTCTATTTCTATGAGCGATAATCAAATCATGAATCTTAATTTGGTATATGATAAAACTGCAGGTTGTAGCACATCTGGGCAGACATGGACATATGTAGGGGACCCTTGTAAACTTCTTTAGATAAACTGGGTCTCGGCCAGTCGGCACAGCGTGGCTGATGTAGTCAGCTCCACACAGGCCACCTTCTCTCCCCAAAACATTTCCTGGTATCCATTTTATGCTGACACCACCTGGGACATGACATTTCCTGGTATCCATTTATGCTGACACCACCCGGGACATGACATTTCCTGGTGTCTATGTTAGGCTGACACCACCTGGGACATGACATTTCCTGGTATCTATGTTAGGCTGACACCACCTGGGACATGACATTTCCTGGTATCTATGTTAGGCTGACACCACCTGGGACATGACATTTCCTATTATCTATGTTAGGCTGACACCACCTGGGACATGACGTTTCCTGGTATCTATGTTAGGCTGACACCACCTGGGACATGACATTTCCTGGTATCCATTTTATGCTGACACCACCTGGGACATGACATTTCCTGGTATCTATGTTACGCTGACACCACCTGGGACATGACATTTCCTGGTATCTATGTTAGGCTGACACCACCTGGGACATGACATTTCCTGGTATCCATGTTAGGCTGACACCACCTGGGACATGACATTTCCTATTATCTATGTTAGGCTGACACCACCTGGGACATGACATTTCCTGGTATCTAAGTTAGGCTGACACCACCTGGGACATGACATTTCCTGGTATCCATTTTATGCTGACACCACCTGGGACATGACATTTCCTGGTATCTATGTTACGCTGACACCACCTGGGACATGACATTTCCTGGTATCTATGTTAGGCTGACACCACCTGGGACATGACATTTCCTGGTATCCATGTTAGGCTGACACCACCTGGGACATGACATTTCCTATTATCTATGTTAGGCTGACACCACCTGGGACATGACATTTCCTGGTATCTATGTTAGGCTGACACCACCTGGGACATGACATTTCCTGGTATCTAAGTTAGGCTGACACCACCTGGGAGTTTAGGTGACTTTTAAATATTCGAATCCTTATCGATACAGATGGAACCCACGATCACTAAATCGCCTTCGAGTAGCTAGCCAGGATACCACCGCGGCATCCTGGTCAATGGGTAACAATCGTGCGTAGAGGGTTCACCGGCATCCCAGGCCTTCACGGCGAGTAGAAAGTCGGAGCGGCTGGCCGAGTGGCTAAGAATGCCGGGTTCTCTTTCGGGACACCAGGGTTCGAATCCTCGGTAAGGTGTGATTTTTTTTTTCTGTTTGGGGCACACACACACACAAATATCCGTAACCTGCACAGTTCGCGGCGACTGTACTGGCCAGCAGCCTTAATTCCTCAGACACAAAGAATCCCCACTCCCCCAACTCCGTGCTACACCGTTAGGTACAATAGGCAGTATATGGCAGTTTTTGTTTTTGGTTTTGACAGTGACAGTAAATAGGAAAAATGACATAATCGACTTGATACCAGACAACAGACAGTTGACGTCAGTGAAGATGTAAGTGACATGTACAGCCTCTTTTACACTTATTACAGAACCCATTTACACTCCTTAAAGAACCCATGTACGCACTATAAGTTCCATGAGGCACATCGTGCTGGACTCATATTTAGCAGAGCTGTCGGCAGTGGGTGGGTGAGTGAGGCGGGCAGTATCTCACCACGGGTTTATGGCGTTACTTCAGCTCAGCAGCAGTTTTCTAATGTCTGTGATGGCACTGCACCATCACGTTTTGCAGGCCTGAGAGAAAGAACAACAGGTGACCAATCTGTACCTCACTTTGGCCAGCGACGGGCCCAGCGTAAAATCCTGGTCTAATCTTGCTCTGACATTAAGAGGGAAGGTCACAACCATGCGAGGCGCATATTTTGTAAACGGACACAATATAATCTTCACAGATAGCGAGGGGTTCTGCAGAATACCTTCCACGACAGTCACTGTAGCGTTAACTGACCCACAGAGTATGATGAAACGTGAAGACAGGCATGCTTGTGGCAGAGAGGCAGGCTTCCATTCAACAATCAAAAATAGAGAGCAACTGTTGGAATTCCCACAGGACATGCTGGTGAGGTGGGAAACGAGCAGACGGACAGAAGTATTTCAGGATCCTCCCCGATGCAACAGAGTTCGTGCATTGAGCTGAGTTTTTCCAGACTCAGGTTTGAGTTAGGAGGAAAACGGAGCACTTATGGGTTAAACCTTGTGCCGTGGTGTTGATCCAACAACTAAACTAAACTAACTAAACTAGACGGACATATTGGCTGCGTCTGCACCGCTCGGTGGGGTAATGGTGCATGATAAGACAGATGTTGTCCGAGCCCTTGGGAATAGTGCAGACAGAAGAACAGATAGATCATCACGGCATGGACAGAATGGTGCTGCGGGCAGTGATCTGAGGATCTGACCGACACTCAGGACTGCTAGGACCAGAGGGACAGCTAATCAGATTGCCATTGGTACCATTAGTATTGGGACTCTTCGCTGACTGTTGCAGATAAGAACGGAACACATATGGGAATGTTCCAAGTGCTGCCGTGTCCTTTGTTCACTCAACTCAAGTCAAATTAACTCAATCATCTGAATTGATTGTTGATTCAATCCGCAGATTGCAATAATTCTCACAGGAAGTTGTAATGGCGTTTTCTGAGAGCAGCTCCAATATCTGGTGGGCTGTCTGCACATAATGACATCATCTACCTAACATAAACACAGCCTGTCGTTATTTCACCCAACTCTAACTGCGGTCACGCAGGTCATCCACCCATGTCCCAGAGGTGTCCCGCGGGCTGGCGAAGGGAAGTAGGCATCTTGAATCTCCTACTGTCATGGGTTATCTTATCTTGCTAACCGTTACATACCACCAAACGAAAAGAATGATCATTCATCCATTCATTCATTCATTCATTCATTCAGTAGCATGTCCTTTGCAGAACCTCGCTCGCATAACAAACTTCACGAAAACCTCTCGATCATAAGCATGATGTCCCGCGTCCGATACACCCATCTGGAGATCATCCGCCACATCCTGCACTCATCTTCTTTTTGGCCTTCTTCTACCTCTCTTCCCTGGTATATACCCCTCCATTATTGTTCTCTCCAAACTTTCGTGACGTTTCATGTGACCAAAATATTTCAATTTTATTTGTTTTATCGTCTTTAATAGCCAACTGTCTTCAATATTAGCTCTTGAAGTATGGATGCATTTGTTCTTTTCTGTATCGAAGATATTCTTAGAACTCGTCTACAACATTTATATTCAAAGCAATTTATGCGCTGTTCAGCTTGTTTAGTAAGTGTCCATGTCTCACAGGCGTATGTCGCAATGAGAAAGATGCATGCTCTTAAATATCTAATTTTTGTAGTTCTGTCTGTCCCACACCACAATCTATTCCATTGTTTTAGTCTTTTAAGAGCAATATATATTCTTTTATTTTCTTTCATTGTATCACTATTGTTGGTAATCAATTTCCCAAGATATTCGAAATTTTCCACCAACTCCAATTCTTCCTCATTAACATATATTTCTTTCTCCATTATATAGGGTAATTAAATGTTTCTATGGAATTTCCAGAAAATGGAAAAACCATAAAAGTTTATGGCTGTGTTTGCTCACAGTATGTCAGCCCAGTTATAACTGTTATGTACAGAGCATATACTGGCTTGGCTATGGTAATGTGTGTTCGTTATTAATAGCGGTAGCAGGTGTATCTTAATGGATGACCTACCTAGCGACCTGGGGATGTGGGCCCTGGATGCTAGATGTGCAGCGAACAGTACGAAAACCAGGAAACCCGCGTCATTTGCTGACATTATGATGCCTGTTTGACGTGAGCTGAAGCCAAACTGTCTTTCCAGTGTGGTCACCTGTGAGAGGATGAATACATTTGTACCTTTTATTGAGTCATTCAACTAATTATCCAGTAATGTGAATTCTATCAGTTTACCGCTGTCTACCTCATATCGGTCCATGGCAATCATCATCAACACTACTACCACCACTATCTCTATCACAACCACCACCACCACCACCACCACCACCACCACCACCACCAATACCATCACCACCAATACCACCACCATCATCACAGCTACACCCACAACCACATTCACATGTTCCATCATTATCATCATAAACATCACAACCAACATTATCAGTATCACCATCAACAACATTACAATCACCACTAGCACCAATATAATCAACATCATCACCACCACCACCAACACCATCATCATCACCATCGCCATCATCAATAACATCACCTTTACCACCATCATCATCAAAATCACAACCATAATCATCAAAATCACAACCATAATAATCAAAATCACCACCATCATCATCAAAATCACCACCATCATCAAACATCACACCGATCACCATCTAATCATCATCACATCACCACCGACATCATTACCATCGCCGTCATAAACATAAGAATCACCACTAACATCATCATCGTCACCATTATCATATCAAAATTACCATCACCATCATCAATATCACAATCACCACTACCACCATCATCATCATACCAACATCATCATACCAACATCATCATCATACCAACATCATCATCATACCAACATCATCATCATACCAACATCATCATCATCACCATCATCATCATACCAACATCATCATC